>JBAFWW010014276.1:8159-23239 GCA_036873685.1 Agapornis canus
AAATAAAAATCAGACTGTATCTTAAAATGGATTAAGCTCAAAAATGCCAAAAGTGATAGGAAATTATAAAAGGGAACAAATATATGGTGAGTTGTACTTTAGTCACAAAAACTAGTCACAAATGTAGAAAGATTGTTACCAATTTAATATTTGTATTACTATGCAAGTCCTGTCCCTCATCCTGCCCTATTTTTCTCTTCGTTATCTAGTTTTCCTTACCTGTCTCACTTCATATTCTGTGGGAGTGCTTACCCTCACTTATAGGGCTTTCAGTTCATTATGAGAGGTAGGGAGACATAAGAAGTGCCAATATCTTGATGTAGGACCCAGTGATCAGCAAGGGAATGTGTTTTGGCCAGGGTTAAGCTTTCAGATTATGTAGCATTTTTAGACCAATGCCATACTCGTGTGACACTTTAAATTATTCAGGACCTCCCTGAAGGTACAATACAGGTACTCAGTCTGTCTCCCAGGGCTGATTTAGCCACTAAGTGCACTATGTCCCAGCAGGTGACAGGATGGAGGAGGAAGATGAATCATTTGGATTCTGACTTATTGTTGACTTATCTCTGACACAGCTGGTATGTCCTCCCAGTGATGTAGCTTGCAGCCCCCGCTCCAGGACTGCTTCCTAACACAGGACGTCTGCTGCTTCCATCTCTTGCGAGCATCACCTTTGCCAACACACAATCAAATGCACACCAAGCTGATTATTGGTGAAATGACTCAGGACACATAAATCCCTGAAGACTTTGCTTGTGCAGCTCATCACACTGAAAATTATTTTTAGTCTCTTATAGTAGCTTCTGGGCAGATGTAAGTAACTAACCACAAAAGCAGAACTGCAAAACTTATTGTTCTACTTGGGTTTCTTCATTGTTTCCCATCTGCTTGACTCTGTGTAAACAGCACATGCTGGTGAACATATGGCTCAGGCAGGGTGAGACTAGAAAGTGGGAGAAAGCAAAGTGCTTCCTACGCTGGAGCTGGTTGAGCCTCAAAGGATAAACCCCCTAACTTTTTACTCATTACCAACAGTCAGAAAATGTTTTATTTCCTTTCATATCAAATATTTAACTTCTTTTTTTTTGATGGGAGGGGTGTTAAAAAGGAAAATTATACAAGTAGTATAGAGGATAGACCTGGTAGCATTTTTTGCCCTCTGCACAGGCTGGTTGGTTGGCCTAGAGTCCTGCATAAGCAGCCCCTGGCACCCCAGCAGTCCCAACAGTCCCGTCTTGCTTGGAAGCTGTGCTCTCCTGCCCCTCCACTCTGGCCATATCACGGGCAAGCTGTCACTGAGCACCATTATGGAGGTCCTGACAAAAGTACAAAAAGCACACCAGTATTTGTTCATCCAGATCAGGGCGCTGGAGACGTTAATTTCATTACAAGACCACTAGGTGGCAATTTAGCAGCCTTGTTGTAAATGTTTGAGGTATTCAATTTCCTTATTGCATTAGACACAAACTTGACGAATGGAAAAATGAATAAAGTCATGGAAAATCTGTATTAGCTTCTCCGGCCAGATATGTTGAAGTCTTTCTGCTTACTGTACCCCTCCCAGATGTTCATTAAATTCAGTGAGTGTTTCTGAACACCGCAGTGAACATCTCTGGCCGGGTGGTAGTACAGGGAATTATCAATTATCGTGGAAATATCAAAGTTCTTCTACTTATTTAATGCTGCAGGCTGTATAAAAGTTGTACCTATGAGGAGAAGGACCCTGTCCACAGCCATAGCTATATGATCATGAGATAGCCTTCTGCATATACTGGACGTGAATTTTGTGTGGCAGCAGGAGAGCTACAGTAGCTTTTGTCTGTAACTACCGAATGTATCTGTGGTGATTTCACATACCCCTCTCCCTGCTAACCAAAGACCAGGAAGATGGTATGAGCCATTTTCCTAGAAGTTAAAAGCTTTTCCTTAAGAGTTAAAAGTTTTCCTTAAAAGTAGTTATGATATGATTGTCTGAGAGAACTAAATTGCTGCAGAAGACATTTCATGTGTGGAAGATTTAAGACTGGCATCTAAACAGAGAAGAGGTGAGAAACTCAAGTATATGTGTATATGATTGTACAGTTATTTTTATTACAAATGGTATATAATTGATAGGAAAAAAGCATAAACTATGCACAAAACATAAAATTTACATACAAGAGCAATGTTTTGATTGCATAGCTCTTTGTTTTTGGGATAATGTTTCATCTTCAGTGTTCAGAGTTTTTATGGATTTAGTTTATCAGTGAAGTGATGCTCAAATAACTGATGCCAGAACTTTTGTGGAAAATATTCATAGTATCACCCACAGTTTATGATTCAATAAGGAGACATACAAAGTCTTTTTTTCCCTATTGATCTCAAGTGACACACACTAAAGGCAGTGAGCTCTTGATGCACTGACATTTATTCCTGGAAAAGAAGGAAAAATAAATAAAAAGAGCAATAGCATATTATAAAACTTCAGCCTTCAGATGCTAAAAAAGGAGGAAATGGAAGAAAAAAAACTGCCTTGAGTCAGAAATCAGCAAGACAATAGGTAGTGCTTCTGTAGCTTCAAAGCAGGCTGACTCAGAAGCTAATGTTTTGGTAGAAAAGGTCAAGAAGAAAATGGTTTATGATTCTCAGTGATCTTCATATTAAGTGACTCTTAGATCTCCAATTACAGAGCTGCTCTTCGATGGAAAAAAATCAACCAGTCTGTTAACAGCAGAAAATATTGCAAGTGAGCACAGTCTACAATTGCAGGGCATGAGGAGGGGAGACAGAAGGAATAAAATAGATGAAAAGTAATGAAGGTTTTTTGTGGAGAGTGCCTCAATGCAGATGAAAAATAGAGCAGAGGATGCTGATAGATAACACAGTAAGAGGAACAAAATTTATCAGTAAGTAACTGCATGAATAATAGAGAGATTGACCCAACCATAGCATTTCCTTCTTTTCTGTGATCCCTTTTAGTTGTGTCTTTCATCTTTAAAGGAGCTGAGAAGGGGATTCTCACTTAAGGTAAGAATAGTTTAGCATTAAAGGGACTTTGTTGAAGTGGGGGCAGGATTAAGAAGGTAAGATAGTGTTTCAAAACAGCTAGATAAAAGGAAAACTTATTTCTTCTTTCATATGTAGCTTGGGAACTGCACTCCTTTTTATTGTTAATGAATATGAAAGAATCAATGGAGGAGAAAAAGAAACAACCAGCATTGTTTTACATGATCATTGGGATAAGAGGGTTTGAATAGATCTGAAACAGAGCAAGATCTGAAGCTTATAGACTCATAGAATGGTTTGGGTTGGAATGTACCTTAAAGATCATCTAGTTCCACAGGCAGGGACACCTTCTACTAGATGAGGTTGCTGAAAGCCGCATCCAGCATGGCCTTCCAGAGTCATGGAGGTTTTTTGGCAGCTTGAGACCTGGAAAGTAAGAAGAATACTAAAGTACTAAAGCATATATGTTTAGTTGTTTTAATCTCAACACTGATGTACAAGGGTTCTTTTCTTCAGCAAATGAGACCCAATCAGCACGTCCCAGTAACAACCAGTTATAAGGGCCTGCACTTCAGGTGTGTCCTCCAAGGGAGCCCAGGGCTTTCTGTAAAGCTGCTGCCCAATCTTTTTTTAGAAATGGTCTCTTGTTCTCTGTGCTTTGAAGCTGGAGAAGTGCTGCAAATATTTATATTGTTAAAGGTTCACCCCTGCAGTGGGAGAAAAAATCACGCTATCTTCCACAGTTTTGTTGTGCAACAGGTAGAGGGAAGCCAAACAGAAGCTGCAAAGCTCTCTGGCAAAGGCTTTCCTTATTTGACACTGATTCTTCAGGTTGGGTACTTGCTAATTACACTTGAAAAGGCTTGTTCTTGAAATTTTTCTTACAAAACCTGAAGTATAAGCATGAAAAGCATTTTTCATGTGCACACTGAGAAGCTTGATGTTCAGTCAATAACCAGTAGCAGCAGGAACCTACTTTCCATAAAAAAGTCTTAAAAATTCTTTCATCCAAAGTGCATTCTAAAAATAAGTATTTTCTGTACTTTGACGAAAAGAAGTGGGGATTTGTTTCTGTTTTTATAAAATAAATGGATTTTGATCCCTGGCAGCTGTTTTTTTCTTTAACAAAAATTCAAATAGTTTTGTAACATTATCGTTTTGACAAAGTAACAATACTCCAAACACTTTTTTGCCTGTAAGCCAAGACAAGTTAGTATATATGGACATTTCAAAACATCTGGCTTTAAACCACTCATTTTTAATTCATTTTTTACAGAAATTGCTGTGTTATTTGTTGCCTATATTATTTCTTCTCTTTAGGTCAAAAAAAAAAAAAATAAAAAAAATAACCAGCCAATAACCTCTTCCATTCTGTATTTGAAACTCATTAAAGAAAAAAATAAAAATCCCTCAAATGCACTGTTATCTAAATAACATACTTAAAACCTGAACTCTGAATAGAAATTAAAGGCTATAGGGTAATTTTTTTCCCTATTTTTTTGCGAATTATAACAGTTGTCTTCCCACTTTATAGCCGTCTTTTATCTTCCAGCAGTGACACCCACCATCTGACTTATGGTCTCTCTACAGGAAGTCATTGAGTGACACAATAGAGTTAATGAATTGGTCTTTCACCTCCAAAACCCTGATCTAAATGCTAGCCTGAGATAATGAGCATGATGGAGTTCAGTAATGTCAGCAGAGTATTAACTTCTGTTTAAAGGAAGAATGAGTACTGGCAGGAAAATGGATTTTAAGAGAGATTTGGAGCAATTGCACCTGCATGCATTATGGCAACTCTAGCCTTCCTTCATTAGAGTCATATTCACATTATCTCTTTGCCATTTGAATAGAATTTGGCAGAGGTTTATCTGCAAAGCCTATGATTTATGAGGGTTCTTTATAGATATTTAAGTTCCATACCACTCTATCTAAGCACAACACCTTCAGTACCTGGCGGTTTAATGTCAGGATAGATCTCTATAGAGAACCAGGAGCACTTTAACCGGTCAAGGGTAATATTTATTATCAAACACATACATAATGACAACATATCTCAGGAAAATACCCTGCTATCATCTAGTAAGCACTGGGTTAACTACAGAAGTCAGCAGGACTGACAGCATGTTCATCTTCCTAGTGCAAAAAGGCCAAATACAGTTTATTCCACTGAGGATCTCTATTCTTGCTGAAAGTGGATTATTGAGGTGCATTGGAAGCCTTTAGCAGCTATAGAAGTTACTCCCTCTTTCCTTTTTGGAGAGACTACTAAGAGGTCAGCAACACCTTTCCAAGCAGTTGATCATTCACAGACGTACTACAAACTGTCAAATCATCTGGCTAGAGGTGGGGAAAAAAAAAATGTGTTCAAATTTGTTGGTGTATTTGCACCATCTTTCCAGCTCTCCCTCTTTGTTGTTTAGGATGTATCCCACCTGCACTCTTATGGATCATCGTTCTCAGTCTAAATTGGGAAGCATCTCTCACACTTTTCCCAGGTTCTTGACAGGTTTGTAGCTATGCTGGTCCAGTAATATTGTTACCTATCTTAAGTCTTACTTCAAAAAGTACAGTATCTGGTCCATGTGCCAAAAGATCCATGTGCCCATATTAAGTGCCCTCACCCACTTCCAAGCTTCTGCAGGTTCTCCAAAAAAATGAGGATAGTCTAGTTGTCTTGTCAGTTAAGACAGTATTTCACCTGAAAAACAGCAGCCCAAAATGATAGACTTCAGTCAGCTGGTTATTCTCAATCTGCACTTTTGATATCACTTCCAGACACAGCACGGGAAAGAGCAACTGGCTGCCAGTGAGCCATAGGAAAGGCTGCCACTTTGTTCTTGAGGGATTGTTTGTTGGTTTGGCTTAGGTTTTTTTAACTTCACAGCTCTTGATTCACTCCTAACTACCATCCATATATAAACAGCTTTAACACAGCTTTGTCCTGCTCTTGCCCTCTCTCCTTCCCCTCCACAGCTGCCTGCAATTCCCACCAAAAACCTGGTTTCACATGCACATATCCAAGTTTATCTAGACTTAGTCTATGCCTGCCTCCAACCAAAAGTTAATTTTAAACTTAAGCAGATGTTTGTCCCCAGTGTTTACATAGTTGATATCTTTAGAAGACAAATGTTCTCTTGGCTTTTGTTATTCTAGATTAAACAAGCCAAATTCTCTTTCGGTGTGACTGACAGAGCAGGCAATGGTGTTTGTGATTAGTTGGTGCCAGGAGCCAGCTGAACCTATGGCAGACCAGGACCAGAAGCCAGGTAGATATGTGTGTGTGAATACCTGCTCAGTGATGCATTTGCAGCATTTAGTCTTGACACGCAGGGCCTGTTTACGCCAGCAATGATCAGCCGAAATCCACTTCTGCACTGATACAGATATAGGGCTTTCAGTCCTAGATGGCTTTGTTTTAATCAGAATATGGGCAGAAAAAATGCACCTGGATGTGTGAAGCAGGACCTCAATGTCACATTCTCCAATCCTACAGTTTGCCAAGAAGGTTTTCACAAACTTATCTGTTAAACAGATGAACTCTCTTCTGCCCATGGAAGATTGTTGTTAGGTCTTAAGACGATGTCTGGACCTGGTAAGCTGAGCTGGTTCTTGACAGGATGGAAGGTTTTATTTGCCTATTTGCCTTGGGCTGAGGCTCAGAGCTGTAGCACTTGGTGTAGTTGACCTGCCCCAGTGGTATGACCCAGGACTTGCTCACAAACTGCATGAACAGAACACTCATTGGGCTACTGATGTGTCAAAATACTGAGCAGGTACCACTGAAATACTGAATGTGACACATATCTCAATGTCCTTTGCACCAGGGGCTTGGTATCTTGCTTGAGGCCCACAGATATATGAGCTTAAAGCCCTGCAAACCTGTCATGAGCACAGGAAACGCTGCTTTAGAGTGCATATGTGTGGGGGCAAAGGAAGAATGTAACAAAGCTTGGAAAGAAGTTGCATTTTGCTTTTACTGTCTGCCTTTTCACCCCATTTGTTCTGTGCTGCAACTGAGAAGAAAACCGTTAGATGTATTAGTGTGTACAGTAATGGAACATTTGGTCAGCTACATTAAGCTTTGGTGTATTTCTGTATCTCAGATGGCAGTCTTCTTTTTTTTTTTTTTTAAAGTTGACTTTTAAAGGCTCGTTATTTTAAGAGCTGGGGATTCTTAGGGGATATGGAGAGTGTGAAGTTTGTCTATTAATTTCTTTCAAAAGTGTATGGCAGGTCAGCTGTACATAGGCCTCATCCTAGCTCCAGCATACTGGGTCCTCTGCCTCCTGAAAATGCCACCTTCCCTAGTAACTCCTGGGCATGGTCAGAAGGAGGATTCCCAATTGAAGGACACAACACACAAAGGGGAAAATGGAAGAGACAGGAAGGAAACAGCTCTGCAGACATGGGTGGGTAAATCCTGAGGAGAACAATTTCAAAATCATAGTCAAAATAGGAGAAAGTAAGTCACTCTTTCCTAAGGTATGAGGTATTGTGGGCACTCAGAAAGTCATCAAGTTGCTAGTTTCAAACAAAGACTGGATGTGGGGGCTACAACACTCAGGACTGGGAAGATCCTCAAGTTCTCTTCTGTGTTCTCTTTCTGTTTTGAGTTTTCTCAGATTTATGATGAAAACAACTTTAGACTTTCAAAAAGTATATTTTCTTATACATCATACTTTATTTAGAAGTATGTTCTAGTTTCTGTTCTGAAAAAATAATAATAAAAAAAGCTTATAAATCTATAAAAGTCCTTTTAGTATTGGTGGTGGTCACTGTGGCATTTGATTGTGCTCCAGGAGTGTGCAGGTTCAGGCTCTGTGGCTTCATCCTGCTCCTTGCTGGCTGTAGTCATTTGAGTGTAGCAGCTGAGCAGACAACTTGAACAGTAGTTTGCTTGTTCATGCCTTCCTCCCAGCTGAATAATTTGCATTCACAACTGTATTTCAAATTGTAGCTACCTGGGGTGTCTCATATCAGGATATGCTCAGAGCAAATGCAGAGCCACATTTTACATGGTACTGTGGTCAGGTTAATAAACCTTACAAGCTTTCCAGATAGTATGTTGTGCTTGCACAGGTATTGCCACCTCAAGCATAATGTCATCTTAAATATCGTTATGTAGCTTCTGCTTCTTCAAAGATTTGCATTCAGCCAGCTGAAAACACAGAGTGACCAGGCTCAGTTTCCATCAGCAGAATACCAAGTAATGTACCATAAAAAATTTGTATTTCTGCCAAAAACATGTACACAGACATGGTAGCTATTTTAGGTTTGGTTTTTAAGCCAGCTAACAAAAATCTTAAAATCAGCAGCCATGTCTATAAAAATCTATGACACACCAGAAACACACTGAAATAGCCTTATGTGAATACGCAGTACGCTTCAAGCGTTAATACTAACAATGCGTCTTGTGTACATAATCTTATTTGCACAAAGGACTAGCATGGTTCTGCTCTTTGTGACCATATACATGGTGGAAAATTGACCAGATTAATATTCACCTGAAAAGCTAAACTGATGGGTGTTTTGATGACCAGTGTAAAAAAGGCCTGTGTTTTTAGCTCACAGTGAGATGGCTCTGAGCCTGTAGAACAGGAAGGAAATATAGGCCATGTTTGTAGGATGCTGAGAATAGGAATAAGAGAAAGGCAAGCAGTATTTATATAGCATTGCTAGAATGTTTCCTATACCCAAATTCAGCCACAAAACTCAGGAAAATGTATTTTTAAGCTTTCTTAAGTAGTGCAGCGTGTCCATTTCTTAGGGAAAGAAATCTGGCTCAGCAACTTTTTTGTTACAGCAGTTAGGCTGCTGCCAGTTAGCACACAGCTCTCTAATCCCCCAGCAGTTGATGTAGAGGCTGCAATGCAGGTATAGACTAGCTGTGCTTCCTGCAGTAAGGAAACAAACTTTTGTTACCTGAAAGAACTTTTCGCTTATGTTCAGTCAAAAATTTGACCAGAATTTTTCTTCCTTTCCCATTTCAATTTACTGTATCTGAGACATGGAGATAGGTTGGTTTTGTTCTAACCTAATCTAGGTTTTGCTATACTGCAATGTGTGTGCACTTTGGAGTTTCCAGTATTGTAAGAAGACATTCAGAATCCAGACTCCAGAAAGCCCTAGACTACTATTTACTAAATATTTTTAAAAGGAAGAAAACACAGCAGCCTGATCAATATTAAATCTCTTTCTGATGCATACAGAAATGGAAAGTCAGAGAAATTATATGTTACACAGTATGGGTTTTTTTCTTGAAAATAAATCAATTTTCAGGTTATTAAGACCTAGAGAAAGGCGAGTAAAACATTTTATATGTAAAGTTTTCTAACCTTTCTACTGACAGTGCTAATTTCTATGGAGAAGAAGGAACTTTTCAATTCTTTCTAAATTTGGGAAGACAATAGATCTGAAAGAAATGCTGTTCGTTATTCAGTGCTCTGGATTTTGACCTTTACAATCATACAATTTGATAATTTTAACTTACATTCAAGTCACTTGGATTCCATCTTGAGGACAGAAAACAGATCACAAATACAGTGTGGTTTCAAAAACTTTTTTGAAGTAAAATTTTACTTACACAGTTACTGCTACTGGTCTTGTTGCTTGAGTTTCCCATATAGATTTATAGAAAATAACTTCTTAACAGCCAGTCCTTCCTAAAACACCTATAAAACTGAGTCATGCAAAGTAAATATCAAGAGGGAAAATCAAAACTAAGGAATTTGGTTACTCTTAATAAGATAGCAAATTATGGAAACTGTCTAAACTGTGTTTTTTCCAGTTATTTAGAAAGGAAAGATCATTGTAATCTGAGTAATTCCTGTTACTACATCAGGATTTATGGCCAATGTTGAGGGGAAAAACTAAAGGTTTTAAGAATTTTGAGGAAAAAAAATGCATCTTATTCCTGAAAATTCACCAAAGCTATGGTGTGCATTGTATATGGTAGAACAATGGCATGCTGCAAAATATTTAGTGAAAGAAAATAACTTCATGTGATGCATTTATGTCATGTTGATACTGCTTCCTTGTCTGAAAGTTCATCGCCCAGTGGTACCTCAGCCCAGGAAGGGACAATACCATTCACTGTGCAAAATAAATTACACTGGTAAAGTTCCATATGATGAGACTGTTAAATTCTGACTCTGCTACAAGGGAAACTCATATACATACATTTTATCTTGAGTATTAACTCCTTCCTCACTTTCTTCACCTGGAAAAACATATTACCCCCACTATCCCATGAACCAATTCTGTCACCACATTTTTTTTCATTACTGGAAACAGGAAATCAATCCCTCTCTAAATCTAAAATTTGTCTTCACTGCAGGCTTCTCAATACAAAGGAAATCTTAGCCTCTGTGTACATTTACTCAGAAGGAGTAAAAAGATCCAGAAAGATGTTTTTAATCTGAATTTAGGAACCACGTTTTGGTGGTTTCTTCCTTTACAACAGTTGTTAAACATAAGAGCTACACAAAGCATGGAGAGCTTCTGTGGATTTTCCAGACTACAAAGGCAGCTTTCTTCTCCACATTACACAGAGAGGAAACAAAGGCATTTATGTGGCCAGGGGAAGAAAACAGGCAGGAAATAGCAGACAAACCCATACAAAAGAACTAGGGTCACTAGAAAGCTGAACAGGTTTCAGAGAGTCTTCTTTTTCACATGTATGAGCTAAACTCTTTCATCTTCAGAGAGCTGGGACGGCCTGCCCTGCGCCTCGTATCTGTGGGTGGTGCTTCAGAGGTGAGGTGTTCCCAGAAGATGAGGAGCAGCTCCAGCTGTACCAGAGTACCCAGCAGCACCTCTCTGATGCTGCAGAGCAGCAGGGTTGAGTCTGTCCCTTAACTTTTCCACCAGAAACTGCTGAGGGAATCAATCCTCACCTGAGTAGGTGGTCCATCATCTTCTCCACTGGGAGGGAGGGTGAACATGCCACATATCCCTAGGCTCTGGGCAGTGCCTCTTGAGTTGGGAAGGCTTGTTTAAAGCTTTGCATTGTTATGCTTAGAAATGTTCTTTAACATTGAGAACTTAGAAATGAGAATTTTAGATGCAAAGAAGACTTTCTGCAGGGAGATGAGATACAGATTTGTTTCTCTGCATATTCCCTGCCATCAGACTATCTCAAAGTACTTGCCAAGAATATGGCTGTGTTGAGGAGTGAAATGAGGTGACTGAGTGACTGACCCCAAATGTCTGTCACACACCAGAAATGATGAGAGAGAGAAGGAAATTAAGAGCAAGTTCAGAAAAGTGATCAGTTCCAGTACCATTTTATAGGTGTAAATTGTAGAAATGGTTGATTATATAGTCCAGAGGCAAAAAGGGAAAATACCCCATCTGTCATGGACTGTTCCTTCATAGGCAGAACTAACAACTAGCAGAATTGTTGTAGTCAAATACCTAAGAGAATACCTGGAAATGAGGTTAATATTTGTATGGATCCATTCACATATTCTATTTACTTTTTTTTTTTTTTTTTTTTTCATTTTAATTCTTTAAGTGGACATATGGACGTTTGAGTGTTTTCTGCTAACAGTATATATATGCTGCCTGTGATCATTGCCCTGGAACAGGAAAATTGGAACTTAGATAGGATTGTGTTAATAAGCCTTTCCTAAATGACACTTTTACAGTCCACCTCTCAAAGGACTACAGTGCCAACTTTGTTGTGAGGCAGATGGTAGTGAAAAAGGTGGATGTGACTCTGATCATTTAGCAGGGAAATTAATTTATGTGGTACTAACCAGCCTCCAAATTGGGTTTATTGGCTCATTAGAATTTCTCCAAAATGCCAAGGCTTTACGTTTTAAAGAAGCTGAAGGTTATTTTCAGGATATTTGAGAGAAAGAGAGGGACAGAGGTAGGAAAAACTTGACTTAATGACTGAGGACCTGTATTAAAGGCAAGATGACAATTTTTATGCAACTCTGGATGAAGGACTTTGTAGATCAGCTAATGAATGTTGAAGAAATTCTCCTGTCTGGTGGTAAAGTACATCTTTATTCATCCTTGGCTGCTGTAGTACAAGTGTTCTTACCTTATTAGCATTGTACTTCTGACTTGGATCTACCCTCATTGAACAAAGTAAATGAAATACGCCATGGTCTAGTATTACAGCATATACATATTTCACAATGCCTTTTTATAAACAAACAAACAAAAAATTAATCCACTTGTAGCCAAAGAACTCTGTGTCTAGTTTAAAGTAAGGAAATTCAGCATTAAAGTTGGGCAGTAACACGAAGATTGTTCTTTACAGCTTACTGTTTTATGTCATATGAGTAATCCTCATATAGCACTTAAGAAGTTTATTCCTGGCTGTGAAGAGCATTAAAAAAAAAAACAAAAAACAAACAAACAAAAACCCATAAAAAACCTAACAGGCATAATTTATAGCCTAAATTTTACTAATTTCTGCTTGTAATAAATCAATGTTTATCCCAAATTTGTCTTATTTCCCAGCCCACACTGTGTTACCTTTTTTTCTCTAAGTACTATGTTATAGCTTATCCAGACAAGATTGCATATTTTATCACTGTTTGTTGCAGTTTACGGTACACTGTTATCCTAAGGATGATTAGGAGCCCTTTAGTACCAGCCTGCCTGGGGAAACAATAGTGTTCCTAGATCTAATGCTTTGAACATCACTGCTTCACTTCCTTCAAAGTAATTATTTGTGCTTGTTAATGATCCAAGCTGAAGAGGAATCTATGTAATGCATTACAATATGCACTCTGATAAGATTCATAAAGATTCCTTAAAATTTACTCCTGAAGTTTTACTAGGCTGCTGTAGTCAACTGTTAACTTTAATAATTTTTGACATTTCATGGAATATACTACAACACTAATAAAACACTAGTCTGTGGTTTGGGTTTAGATCTCTTTCCTTAGCCTTAGTATAAGTTATTTTAGTAGTATAAAATGAATTTCCAATAGATTTTTTTCAAGAACAAGTGGTATTTTAGTCCTTCTGTTTTTATCACTATCATTTTTTCTAACTTCATGAAGCATAGACTTTAAAGATATTAGCAGTTTGTATCCAGGCACACCTGCACATTACCCACAGTCATGACGTGGGTAATACTCTCAGATTAGTCTTAACTCCTCCACATCCACTGATGGGCTTTTTATAGATCCTACACTGCAACTGTGATTGCTTTTGCATGATGCACATGATTACTTTTGCACTTGAAACAGAGGCAGTCTCATGGTTGCCTTGTTTTTATTTTGTGAGCTGGTATTTATCAGCAGAAAAAGAATCACAGAAAATTCTCAAAAGGGACAAGACCCTGTGAGCCAGAAGCCAGTCAGTGGCTTTTGAAGGTTTGGGGAAGGGCTACTTATATTATCAGACGACTTCAGGTTTCTTTAAAAATAATGAGCAAAATTTCTGATTTGTTTGGTAGTGGGAATGCTTCACAGGCACTCAGTAGTGTCTTCTGTTACATTTCAGTCCTGTACTAATACTCATTTTCTCCAGAACAGATTGTCTGTAATTAGTTGAAATAAATACCTGCTATGGAGTCTAGGAAACCCTCCAGAAGGACTTGGCTAGAATGAAGGATTCCCAAATCCCAAATTGAGATCTAAAATAGTCTTCCCTAATCCTGGGGATATTTATATTCGATAGCTGTTTTTGACTTGGAAGTTTTTAAGGCAACTAGAATTCTGCTTCTGGTACCCAGAAATGCTTTTAATTGTGCAATGCAGTGTGTCTTCTGCCCAGAATATTGTTAGGATCCAGAAATTAAGTTTGACTCCATGTTACCCTGTCTCTGCTAACCTGAACGTGTTTCTTTCAGGAAGTCTTGCATGTGAAATGTCCCCACAAAACCAGCTGTGATCACAGGATGTAGCAAATGGGAGGAAGTGGTAAAAGCTGTGCCAAAGCTTAGAAGCCTAAGTGTCTCTGTAGGTGACAGCCACACACCATCTCTACAGTGAACCATCCACTCCCCTGGTGTTACAAGGACAAAGCCTGTTTCCTCCAGGTGGCAGACGTAGATCAAAATGGCTGAGGTGGTTGAGATCTATTGGGCTAATAAGAATTTCCTCACAACTGGTCATTCTTTCCTTTCAATTACAGCCTAATTCACTCATAATTTATGCTGAAGACTCTCTACCTGTCACAGTTGCCTGAGTTCTTCCAAAAAATCAATATGGTTGTAAACTTTTAAAGGGTAATTAGAGACAAAAGAATTCTGTATGAAGCCTGATGAAATTAAATGGAGCAGGAGAAAAGAAGAGCTGCTTGTCAAATGTTTTTCAATACTACCATAGGATTGTGGAGTAGCTCTCCTTGAAAAGCTGTAGTAGTCTAGTGATCTGAATAAAATACAGCTGTGGTGAACAGGGGCTGCATGAGCACATCTTGCAGCATTAATTAATCATGACAGTGAGATGAGTGTGAATTATTAGGACTAAAAAACCTGAATGCTCTCCTACATACCCCAAGATGCACCAAAAAAGGGAAGTGGAACCACTTGTGATTTATGCCTCCCCACAAAACATATTGCAGGACTAGCCAGAAAACATAATTTCCTTCCACAGCAGTTCATGGCATAGTAACTTCTTTGGTCTTTTGAGATTGGAATGTGTTCATCTTACCTTCATCAAAAAACATGCAGGATGAGGTTTGAAAAAGCAACTTATTTTTCTAAAATAAAAGATTACTTAAAAGCAGATGACAGGTAATTTTCAGTGCAAACCAGACCTCTTCTTGCTTGTGAGGTAAAGACTGACTTTCAGTGCTAAGTCTGTCCAGCTTTTGAGGTGGAACCTTGAGGAATCCAGAAACCAGCACCCAAAGCACAGCAAATGCTGCAAGCTTAGTGGTCCCCCTAAATCTATGGCAGTTGCAAGTGTTCATTGCCTAGAAAAGATAGGTGGGCCTATGATTTACTCTAAGATCGCATGGGAAAAATTTGTAGGATAGTATAGAACATTTTGCACTATAGTATAATCAAAATTCTACACACTCCTTCCAAATATTCCTTTCCTATTCAAATGCTAATCTCCACTGCAATCCTATATTGTCATTTACTTAGAAAAACAAAACAAAAACCAACCAAC
>JBAFWW010014278.1:8855-32836 GCA_036873685.1 Agapornis canus
TGCCTACCAGGCCTGTCTTTCCTAAAAAGCCTGTAACCTTCCATTCCAACACTCCGGTCATAGGAGCCATCCCACCATATTTCTGTGATGCCTATTATATCATACCCTCGCAGACAGCACACATCTCTAATTTCTCTTGTTTGTTTCCCATGCTACATCTCTGGGGCCTAGCTGTCACTGGGGATTCGCTTCAGTTGTCTAGATGTAGGCAGCTGGTACTCTTGCAGATGTCCATAGGCATCCTTTCCACATGCCAGACGCAGCTGCAGGTCTTCCTGAATGAGATTTGCCCACCTGATATGGATGTCCCAGGTAAGAGCACTAGAAACAGCTCTAGATGCTAATGTTCAGGCAACTCAGTTAAGCCCTGTTTTAGGGTGTGCTTTGTGACATTTGATTAAGAAATTAGCAACTCTCCCTTTTGAATGTCTTCATAGAGCTCTTTTATGCTACGCACTTTCAGCACTGCTTATCATGAACCAGGATATTGACCCCAATATAGATACTTGCTGTTTTACAGAACAAAAATTCCATTTTCTTCTCACATGTAATAGCAGTTACGGGAAACCCTCACTTAGTCATGTGGATTTCTAAGATCAATAAATGAGCATAACAAAGCTAACTTCAGAAACCTTAGATCCTAGCTTAAAATTATTTTCTAAAGCTAACTTCCAAACTTACTAAAGTAACTTGTGATCTCTTACCCCTCAGGTCAACACCATCAGCATCCAATAACAAAGTAAAACTTAACAAAATGTATGTTTTTTAAAGACTATAAGACTTTGTAAAATAAATCACTGCAAAATTTACTACAGTTCTGAACAATAGCAACAGGAATGTGTGATTCCTGTAGGAATAACATGAGTATAGGATCCTGACATCTGTCAGAAGTGTTCATTTTTCAAAACATGCTGTCAATATGTCATTAATATTAAGAGAAATAAGGTTAGTAAAGTTCAATATATATTGAAGAGTTTCCTTGACATTTAACACATCATATTAAAAGCTTCTTCAAGAGGAAAGAAATATCAACTTGTCACCTAGAGATTGAAATTGAACTGCTCTGAGACAAACTGCTGTTTCTTCCCCATGATGAAATTCACAGGATGGGCAAAATGTCAAGATAAAAATAAACTATCTGGGAAAAAAGATCAAAAGAAATATAGCCATTGTTACTCTTACTGCCAAAATAATCTAGAAAATCAAGTTGCTCCACTGTAATAATATATGACAGAAATCCTCACACATTCAGATCTTCTCTTGAAACACAGTGGAAAGTATTACTACCGCTCCATGTAGTCTGTTAAATTACCTGGGAAGAAAGTAGCTCATTTTTTTTAAAATATATATGTCATATTTTCAAATCACAAGGCATAAAAATTTATTTTTGATTTTTGAAAGAATATTGTAAGTAAAAAAGGAGCCCTATAGCTCTATGATATAGTATGCAGTGAAGCTGATTGCCAAATCACAGATAATCTTAGTAGGACAATTTTACATTGAAAGACTGCTGAATAATTTTTCTGAATATATTCATTGATAAAAACTACTGCAAAAGTATTTAACTATATTGCTGAATAAGCAATGCCAAGTACAAATACTTTAGTCATAAAAACATTAATAAGATATTAATAGGAAGGCCAGGAGAAGACCCATTATTTTTCAAAACAGATTTTGATGTCTGAAACTACTACAGATATGCTTGCTTTAGTACAGCTCGATCTTTTGGGTTTTGTGGCCATGACTGTTCAAGAAAAAAAAGTAATACTCTAAATGCTTCTCTGCAGTAGACAACAAAATATGGGTGCTTACTTACAGTTTGTAAGTGTAGGCTCTGGTTGCTATTATGAACAAGATGTTATTGTAAAGCTTGCCATAAATCTGAGTTTTCATGATCAGTATCTCATGCTATCTTGCATTCCAAGTATCTCCTATTGTTTACTTAATAGTTTGAAAATATATAGAAACTGAATCTATTCTTCAACTGTATCTTCAATTCTTTACACGTGTATTAGTGGCATTACATATTTTTAGCAGCATCTTTATCTTTCTTTTTCTCATCTGAAAACTGTATATACATTTCTCTTCAACAAAGATGCATGCTCCAGAATTTGAGTTCCAATTTAAAACCCAAGCAAATACTTCACAACTCTCTATCTTCCAAGCCTTTAAAATGTCTATTGTCAAATAAAAGCTCAAAACCTTATATTCACTTCCTCACCATGTTTCCAAATATATTATATGATAACCTCTTCCCTAGACCTAGTAACAGAGAAGCCAATAACTATTTAAAAAGATCACCTCTTTTACCAAGAAAAAACAGTGCACAGAAATTTGTTAAGCTGGTATCACAAATGTAGCTGTGACTATGCATTATAAATCCTTTATCATCTGATAAAAATGAATTCTATCTGCTTGTTTGAAAATTAATTTTCTTTGAAGTGTAACTTTTTTTTACCACAACACCTAACTGTTTACTTGAAAGGTAATCTTTGACAGGGAGCAGCTCCTTCTAGACCAGCATTTTCAGAATGCAGACAGATTTATACATCAGTCACAAAGAGAAGATGTAGAAAAAATGTTGTAAGAAGAATCGAAGAAAACTCATTTTCCTTGCAATTGTGCCCTGACGATTCCGAGTACTGATCTTAAACAACCTCAAGGAAAAAGATGTGACAGAACAACACAGAATGTGTTTTTCATCATATTATTTAGAATTCTCCTTGAAAAGGCCAGATACAACAGATATAAGACTGAATGTTTTTTCAGGATTCATCATGTCAGCTCTTGGTAGTTCATCAAAACACATATACATACAAAAATCCCAATTATGTTGAAAGAACACCATAAAACTATTGAGGAAAGCTTTCAAATGTTAGGAAATGCTCATCTTTAATTTTCCTTTGTATCCTTCACTCTTTGTGCATAAGGTTCATGACAAAATCTAATTATGTGATCACTTTTCCACAGGACCTCTGCTTCGTTCAGTGCACAGAATGTTCACATAATGAGCAACTACTCAATATTTTCTTTTCTCCTCATTTTTCAATGTGTGACCCCAGGCCTTATTTACTGCACACTAGTCAAACCCTTCTCTCAAGACAGAATTGTTAATTTCCTCTTGAGTTTCTCTGGTGCTCATCACCGCAGTACCTAAACAATTAAAAATATTAATTAACCAGCATTCACAACACTCCTGCAAGATTATAGAGAAACAAGAGCAAAGAAATTAAGGTCAAGAAGGTCTACTAATTTGGTGTCTGTGGACAATAGTTTCCTTTAGTGCATATTTCTTTCCTTTTGTGCAATGACTTGTACCCTTTATTAAATATATGTGTACACTATACAATTAAAGCCTGCAGCATAGTACACTTTCAGAAGGCAAAATTACAATTAGAAAAGTAAAGTGAATTCTGAAATGTCCTGACTATTGAATGATTTTCCTTCTAGATCCTAATAAAATTCCTATAACAGAGCTTTTCTTATGAAATTATCTAAAATTTTAATGAAAAAATGCAGTTCTATCATGTGGTATGAAACTGAGAGCCACAAGGATTTATATCAGGATGAGAAAGCTTTGTGTTACATGATCTGAAAGAGTAGTTGACAGTGGTGATAATTTGTTAGCACTTATGTGGACCAGGAGGAGGAAGGACCAGGATGCTGGGTGAAATTCAGAAATGCTGCTGGTAGCAGGGGAATGGCACAAAGTGGGACTCCTAAGGTCCAGTAGAGATTTTGCAAGGCAAAGCATTCTCTGGAAAAAGATTTTCTTGTTTGCATCCTTTTTCCCTCACAAGATTGATCCAAACCTCTCCCTAGCCAATCTCTTCTCCACATCTTTTTTTCTGATAAACCCACTCTGTCTTTCAGGGACTTCATAGATAACATCATATAGCCAAGAAAGCATTCAAGGAAAGCCATTTAAACTAACCATAACTAACAATACACAATCCTATTTTTCCAAACAGATCCAAAGCCAGATAGCCAAAAGTTCTTTCATTTCTTTTAATCTCTTGCAACATTTTTCCCTTTGGTAATTTTTAGGTTGATATTTTTTTTATTTATTTTTTTTTTTTACTGATACATCTTATGAAAAATTTCCCATCAAAGACAGAATGTCTCTGAAAGCTTCAAGCCATCAATATGCATTAATATCTAGCCTTTCCTCTGCAATTTAATCTGTTACTTAAACTCCGAGTTAAAGCCTGGTTTCCTTAAAGGAATTGAAGTTTTGAAGCAATCTTCTCTCACAAGGGCATAATCATCTACTTGTCTGAAAACGTAGCTAATTTCCTATTATCATGCCTGGATTACAAAGGCAAGCTAGAACAAAAGTGAAATAAAGCAATGTATCCTTTTCCTTCTACTTATCACTCATCAGTGAGGCACAGACTCCTGCATCATGAGGGATGGTCTCAGCTGAGCAGTTGCAGTCGCCACCTTCCCCATTTATACACAGAAGCAGATGGCTTCTCACCTACTGCTGTCTCTTGAGGGGTTTAACTGTAGTCATGTAAATGAAGCATTCAGTTTAAAAAAAAAAAAAAAAAGGATAAAAAATAGAGAACACAATTTACTGATGCTTTCAATTTGTTGTGTTTAGTGACCTCTAGTGCTAAGGGGATGAGTTTATTTTCACACAGTATTTTCTTCTAGGATAAAGCACACAAATACATGCTGCAATCAGCCGTAGTTGTGTTCAAGGATGCATGTGAAAATTATTCTCCTCACCTATCCTGCTCTCTAAATACCTGTTGTTTTTTAAAAGAAAGTTATTGACATGCACTTGTCCAAACCTGCCATAGTGTTAAGCACATTAGCAATGAGCATAAAGATTCTTTTCTCTGAGCAAAGTGTTAAAGCTTAGTCTCTGCTGTGTTTAAGAATACAGGGAATATGAGATGAGTTAAAGAGGATCTGAAGCTCTTAATTTGCTCATTAGTGAACAAAATTAACCATATCTTCTTTTACCAAAAATACACACTACCTGACACTCTATGACTGTGATCATGAAAGAACCACAGAAAAAGCACTGTATGCCAAGTCAAACACTGGCATGCTCCGAGTAACCAAGAAGAGATTTGCATTTTGTTTTATGCATTGTATTTAAGGAAAAGATAGAGTTTGTAATCAAACAAATGGTATTTTACAATAAGGGAATACACTTATATAGAACCTCAAAATAATTTATCTGTTTTTTTCTGTTCATTAATTGTTCTGAACAGATCTGCATACCTATTTTATTTCTGAAACAAAAATTAGGAGCTCTTTCCCATAGAATTTTAACACTGGTTCTGGGTATGCCATAACTATGGATTACTGATAGAATAAGAATGGTGTTTGACTGATGCAGTTTCTCTACCAGAGGCTATTATCTGATGGTTTTGATGGGAATGTAGATTATGTGAAATTAGTTTTTAGGTATTTAACGCCTTATGCAGAAATTTGAAGTAAACAGCTAGACACCTTAGAGTTGAGATAAAGAAGAATGTTCCAAACCAATGGACTATTAGGGAACACTAAAAAAGTACTAAAGCAAATGAAAGATGCAAGCACTGCTGGTAGAGTTGAAAAAGGCTGTGGAGTGCAAAGTGAACAGGGACCTAATTTCTTAAATTCTTAACAAAGAAAAAAATATAAAAAAAAAAAAAGGCCACTAAAATAGCAAAAATAAGAGCTGAAATCAGCTAAGTTTAAACAGCAGATATCTGAATGTAGCGCTAGGGAGGACTAGTGAAAGGATGAGATAATGTGGAATGAGAGTTGCCAAAGAGATCACAGCCAGGGAGAAAATTGAAGAGGCTCAGGAAAATTTTAGCTGCTTCAGCAAAGATAAATGATTGAATCTTTAGCACTACTTCAGATAGAAAGAATTTGTAGATAGCCTAGATGTGAAGGATGAACAGCAAAGATAAATGAGTTGGAAATGACACAAGGTATGGCTTCAGTTGTCATGGAATATGGTGGTACTGTAAATATGCTAGTAAATAGGAAAAACAGGGAAACTCTTAAAGAAAAGCCAGGAGTGACAAGCTGAAATATCTGGTGGGCTGGAAGAAAATACCTTGAGATTTTGCAAAAGAGTTTGTTAGCCACTGCCAGGTTTTGTAGTGCAAGAGCCACTAGGACTGATAGGAAAAAAAGCAAATTAAAATGTAAAAGATAATTAAATTTGTAAGTTCAAGGATAGTGAGAAACTTGAAAAAAATAAGAACACTCAAGGAGGATGCAGCCCTAGCAGTGGATAACCCTTTCAAGAGACTCAAGGTAAGCGGATATGACCAGCTGTCAGAAGCAGAAAAGAGAAACTTGTCCTTCACTGACACCAAAGCAGTTTTCATAAACTCACTTGAAAGCGTTGCAATTTGGTTTCATTCAAACACTAAAAAGACAAACAATGAAAAGAGCTTCCTCTCAACCTTAGGATGTTAATGACAAGGGAAAAGCACCGGAAGAAGGTGACTAATAGCTCATTGTCATTATACATCCATCACCAGACAGTGCAGAAAAGCAAAGGGAAAAAAGAATTGGAAATGACAGTTCTGTAACTCCATTCTTGGACATAGCAAAATAGGCCTAAATCTTAATTTCTCACTTAATTGTAAGGAAATTTAGTCCAGCATATTGCCTTGAAAATGTCATACAGTTTAATTAATGTCATTATAAATACTATGTTTCTCTTGGTTTGACTTTCATATTATTTGCATCCCTTATAAGCCTGCTTGTGACATATTTCTGTGTGTCTTTTTTAATATTTACAGAACATATTTAGGAGGAAGTCTCCTGGACACAGGGGTCTTCTAAATAAGGAAATGGAGAAGAGCCAATCTAGCTAATCAATAGCCTAAATATTTTTTAAATAAAAACAATTGGCAAGAGCCTCGGGCTTAGTTAAATTTATTTTAACTCCCACAATGGACACTTAACAACACTTTAAGCAAGCAGCTAAGAGTTTCTCAGAGCAGGGAGTCATTGAAAAGCATAAAGCTAGGGCAACCAGTTTGTATTTCCTGCTTTAAAGCCTTGGATGTGGAAAATGAAGAGGGAAGAAAGAATCACTCCAGGACTCTGGGGGAGGAGGTTGTCTGCCCTACAGTCCTTGCTGCAGTAGCTTACCCAACAAAGCCCCAGTCAACAGAACAGAGATCACTGTAAGTCACAGCCCTGATACCTCACAACTGAGTAATGAGGTACTGAATAGAAAAAATTGCTTTACTTTCTATCATCTACATCTTTTCCCGTCACTCCAAGATGCTTCAGATTGATACCTTTCACAAACTCACTGGGTGCAAACATATACTCAGTGCAAAGCAGGAACTTCAGCAGAAAATCAGATGTCTCAATTCATCTTACAGCCTAACCATAGGACTGAAAGTTTCCTTCACTATGTTTATAGGGAAAAAACATTCTGTGAGATTTAAAATGAACTCACATGATTTTATATATAAAAATAATATTAGGTCACCTTTTTCAAACATATGCTCAAATTTCTGTTTTTATTTGTATCTTTAGGAAATGCTACAACAGTTGTTTTAAGGTCAATTCAACCAGTGAGATTTAGTCACCTTTTTTCCAATAAATTGTTAATTCCCAATGTTAGAACATAGAATAAAAGACACTAAACAGCAAACATGAGCAAAATATGTGTAATAAGAACATGAACAATCTCTCGTATCTTATATTTTGTCAACAAACATTCATAATTGACTAGCATATTACATTATAAAGAAGAAGTCTTCCTGTTATGATTGAAACTTGCATGTAAAGCATGGATGGAAATTTAGTTTTTCTCTGCTTATTGGAATGAACCCTTACCTTAAGAACAAAATGAACATTCAAGTAAATGTAAATCAGTTAAAGTGATTTTTTTTAAAGATGTATTTAGTCATTCACAGAACAATTGCAGAAAAGACTTCTGGCTTTCTAATACACTAAAACTTATTTGTTTCTACAGATGCATTCAAAATAAGAGGTCCAAACTTGAAGAATAATAGAAGCACTAACTGACAAGCACTGTGGATTCCACCATTTGTGTCTACTTCAGCTAGATGTTAATTAAAGACTAAAGAGCCATTCTAGTAATTTGTTTATGACACAGGTTCTACTATTTGAGGTTTTAAATCGTGTCCTAGTTCTGTACTGAAAAAGAACAAACAAAAATAATAGAATGTTTTCCTTGCATCTGCAGACAGTCAAGGAGTGTGTCTCTGCTGGCAGAAAAAGTTATTTGGCTTCTGATCTGCAAGAATCAGGAGCCAAAGGACTGATATCGGGACTTTTAGAAGGAAGCCACCATAATATTTAATCCTGGCCTAATATTGGTTGGCTCACCTCTCCCAAATAATTTCCAAATGTCCGTGAGCTTGCACAGATAGGAATATAAAGCTGAGCAGAACCTCTGTCCATTAGGACACACTGCAAATCTGTACAGGCCCAGCAAACTTGCAGGGCATCAGAGCTGTCACTGCTCACTTCCATAGGTAGGGCCAAAAGCAACCTTTATCAGATCAGGTGATCTCAGTCTGCAGTGGGCACATCTTCAGTAGCACACTAGATGCTGTTCAGTTGTACATGAGTGTTGCTGAAGTTGTCACCTCTCATGCAGATGTTGCCTCGCATAAACCAGGAGCAGCTGCCATCTCCAGAACTGGCATCCCAAAAAATTGGGTCAGGACATCTCATTTCCTATTACAATCACTAACTACCTGCAAAAGCACATGAGCAACTGTCATTTGCTCTATGCATGTTTGCAGTGTTATTGGCACTGTGTGGACAATTCATAATCTTGAAAAGTGTCACTTTACATGAATTCAAGTATGGAGACTTCTTTATAGTGGAGTATTGAACTATCAGTCTGCTGTTGAAGAGGGTTTCAGAATGCTGACCTATAACAGGGAAAGAGCAGCAGCAGCAAAATCCTTTAACCAGCACAGGGTCCAATCAATACATTTGAAAGATCAGTGCCATACCATGCTGACTTACCAGCTCAGGCCATCAGCCTACACAGCCTTAGGATGACCACAGTTTTGAAAGAACATACCCGCTATTCTTGAAATCTCTCCATAGTTCTGGAGTACCCTAAACATTGTATTCATATTCTCTTCTCTATAGCCTTATTGCACCTTTGCAAATGTGTCTATAATTCTCAGTACCTCTGTTTCTCCATCTGTCAAACGTGGATAAAAATACTCTTAAATTACAGAGTTCCTGTGAGGCTTAATTTATTAATGCCCATACTCTGAGATTCAAAATTGAAAGGAATCATAGACATGAATTATTATTATTATTACTGTTCCATTTCAAAAATATTTTGAAACAATAAAAGAACCAGCAAAAGATGGTATTTTGAAAACACAGGTTGTTAAATCCTTTTGAATATTACTGTGCTCAAACTATCAAACAAATCCATTTTATCATATACCAAAAGAACATGTAAAATCATTACAACTGGTTATTTTGAGACAGAGTTTTCTGCAGTCATAAGTAGTATTTTTCTTAAGTGCATGAAAAGCTTCAAACAGTGAAAGCAGGTGAAGTAACTGTGATTTCTCTTGAGAATTCTTGATAATACCATTATTATACAGTGCATGTGGATAACAGTTTGGGGTCTATCAGAATTTCCGAAACAACTCTTTTTGCATGAATTCTTATAAATTGGCTGAACATTGCACCAGAAATTATAAAGCATGGTTCTGTGAGCAGCTAAGTCAAAATAGTCAAATTTAAGAGCCTGAAGCAAATCGCAAAAGCTATATTTAGGACCCTAAATCAGGGGCTTTTTTCACAGATACTTAGCATTACTAGTTGCCCTACATGCCATAAGCAATCTCATCATGGCAGAAGTGCCACTACCAAATGCCTTATACATTTGCATGCTGCTGTTCTCATCCTCTGAAGCCCTGAATCTTGTGCATTCACAGGTGTCCAGAACAGCACTGCCTTCTACCAAATCAGTTTCCACAGCTGACTAGAACTTGCTATTTATATCTTAGTAGCAGGATATTAGTTTCACAGGATCCTACATACAATTACTGTAAGAGACAGACTGATACATGCATTATACTACAATTAAATTCTGTATATGATTTTTTTTCCCCCAGAGGAAATATATCCCAAAAGGAACATGCCACCAGATCAGCCTATAGAGGCATAAAACTGAATATTCATATCAAATCCATTAATGCAAAAGTTTTTGTATTAATACAGAGTAATTCTCAGGAAAACTTTCAGAAAAGCTCCATTTCTAGCAGACTTGCACTGCACCCAGTTTATATTTTAAAAATCTTAACAGCACAATTGATTGATTGATTGGGCAAATTGAGTGGCAGAGTTTAAGTGGAGTCAGGAAGCATGCTATAGATCTGTATAATTTTTGTAATATTTTGTTTTCTCTTTTCTCAGCTGGTAATAGAAATTCTTTCAAGCAGGAGTAGCCACAGCTGTTGTCCTTAAATACTTGGCAGTTTTCCTTACAGTAAGATTAAGTTACCTCAGAATCTGTAGTACTGGCTTTTACTTCTTACATCTGAAATGAGAAATGCTCTAAATACTGAGAATAATACAGTTAGTTTACTGAAAATCCTTAGGGCATAGACATATGTTGTGAATGTAGCTGGATCAGTTTGAGAAATTGCCACCCCCAGCTCTTTACTAGCACCCCACAGCTGGAAATCACACCCCACACACAGCTGGAGCACCCTGTGCATCCATATGGGCAGTCATATTTAATCCCCATGGAAAACAGACTTTGCTCCTGTCACCTTCAGAGGGACAGAAGAAACCATGGCAATGGGCCAGAATAATGTGGAGATGATAAAATCCTTATAATAGAGCAGAAAAGGTAAAATTTATCAAGATTTTGTTGGAAACAAACAGGAGCCTAGCCCTCCCTCCTTTGCTTGGGAGCTTTTTTAAGCAAGACCCTCACCCTCTGCCCTTGGCTGAGCTATGCTTTTGGTATGTCCATATTTATATCCAAAAACTGTGGTAAAACTCCCAAAGCCCTTAAAATCCTAGTCAAGGAGAAATCTGGACTACAGAACTGTTCAAAGTGGACAGCAGAAAAGAAATATAGAAGGTCACTACACCCACAGCCACCAGGGAACAGCACCTCTGCAGAGCCTGTCCCCAGATGGCTGCCGCAGTTGTATAAACCGATGCATGTTTCTTCTACTTGGAGTGGCATTTCACCTGCAGCTCTGGTCACCTCACTGAAATATGGTAATTCTTTCTCTGCCACTTACTGCCTGGGAGAGTTCACAGTCCTCAGCCATGCACTCTGACTGAGAAAAATATAAAGAGCTACTTATGCCAGCTCACAGGAAATGCTGGGGAGCTGGGAAAGGAGGACAAGTTCTAAAAAGAAATAAATCTAGTGGGATAAACCCTTTTCTCCCATTTCCCTTCCACAGTCAGGAATCCTTCTTGGATCAAATGCTCTTCCAAAAATTTACAAGAGCAATAAAGGCACTGCCATTCAGCACCTAAAGGTTACAGCATTCATATAGGCTATAGAAGACATACATTGAAATCGAAACATAGAACCGTTTGCGTTGGAAGGCACCCTTAAGGGTCATCTTGTCCAATCTTCTTGCAATGGGCAAGGTCATCACTGACACGGATGAAACCAAATATCCGCATTTTCCTTTTTCTGAGACAAGATGTCCTGTAAATGAGATTCCTCAACCTCTCCTTCTGAAGCTGTTTCACTGTATTTAGAATATAAAAATAAATATATAACCCTGCAGATTGAGAAGGATTTGAGAGTCTTGTGGGTACTGCCTTCTCCTGAGAAACCTGCATTTCAGTCAGTGCTCCCATGAATATTTACACAAAGAGAAAAAGCTCCTAGAGGGGAGATTAAAAGGGACTCCACTGAGCATGCCCTGTTTGGGATAAAGCACCAGAAAGGCACTGGCTTCAGAGAGGAAACCAAACAGAGAAGTTTCCATGCTCTCTTCTGCCCCTCCCCATTCTCTCCCACATTCACACATCCTCATGTTTGGGGCAACATTATGTGAGGCCATACTGCTATATAATAGTCAAATCATCACCACACCAGAAGAAGAGGAAGAAGAAAAAGGAGAACAACTACCCCAAAGGTGGTGGTTTTGACTGGAATCATTTCACTAACCTGGCAAATAACACAATCCCAATCAGCTGTGAGAGATTTGCCGTACACAGAAAGAGAGTAGATTTTAGCACAGAGAAAGGTAGACAGGAGGGAGAAAGAAGTGTTTATGGATCTCCACTATAAATTGACTGAGTTGCCTCTGGGCAGCTCTGAGCCTAGATATCTGAAAACTATCAGAGGGAACTTAGACACCTGAGTGAGATTAATTTCATTTGTAGCTGCATAAGTGTTAGACACTCATTGCAGCAGTAAATTACAGTATGTCTAGGTTCTCTATACAGTCTGTGGGGAGATTTTATTTCATCTGTTTTAGGCATCTGTCCAGGATGGAATGAATCACTCTGTGGAAGAGCATGGCTGTCTGCACTAGCTATAAAAGGAGACAAAATAAAAATATTTAAACTAGGCATTTGATATTTGTATTACTGAATTTAGATAACTTCCACTCCCAGGAATTCATACAACTGTCACAGTGGATGGCAGCTGAGAAAATGTTTCATACATGTCAGGCTTGTCACCACAATGGTCCCTGGTCCCTCTTCTTCAGGTGCCTTTTTCCTTTGTGTATGCAGTCCCAATCTTGCTTGTTACCAGCTTCTAATGAAGATGATGGTAAAAATCAGTGTGTTGCAATATTAGTACATTACTGGAAATGCTGCCTATATTTCCTTTCTGAGTGGTAACAGCTACTGTAGAACCCAACATTATTGTGCATATACAGTTACAATTGGTTTTCCCCATGCAAATCACATTGCATGTAGTTACCCATATTGGACTTCAACTATCCTTGTACTGTTCAGTCACTTAATACAGGATTAAGTGTATTCTTTTACAGCTTTCTCTGCAGCTTGCTGGCACTGCCTTTCATTTTTATTGCCTTACATATTGTACTCTCGACAGTAAATTTTGTCATCTTGCTTCCTTCTCCTTTTTTTCATTGTTTATGGACATATAAAATAGCAGAAGTGTTGGTAAAGGCTCCTGTGCATCTCCACTAATAAACTTTAACCACAGTAGAGCAACTTATTTAGTCCTACCCTCTTTTTTTCTCTGTCTTCCAGGTAGCAATCCTGAGGACAAAAAGACTCTTCCCTCTTGCCATAGGGACAACTTTGATTCCTTATGAGCTTCCAGCACAGGACCTTTATTAGGCATGTTTTGAAGATCCAAGGATAGCATATGTACTTGCATATAGCAAATTGAATCTCCCTTAGCTATAATATATCTGTGAAATCACTCTCATGTTTTATAAACATCAGGGTGCCTAAGAGTATTGTGGAGAGGGAGAGTGTATTTATGGTTAATTCATCTATAATGCAGATTTATTCATTCACTAATACAACTTGACACTCAGTATTTTCTTTTTTAATATAGATGTCCCATAATATTTCTTCTGTTTTAATAAAATAATCTTGTCTCTCTTGCAAGTAATCTTGTCTCTGCCAAAGTCCAAATGGGCATCATAAAAATTGGCATTTAGATGTAGATTATACATTATGCTGGAGATAACAGATGAGGTCACCAATTGTTTTACAATTCCAAAGGAAATGTATAGATAAAAACCAAACACACAAATTAAACATATCCTTGTCAATAACACCTGAACATGATGGGTCCCTGTCTGCCCACCTGTTTATATTAATCTTTTAGGCAGCATGAAATTAACAGCCTGTGTTCCACTTATAAAATAGTTTTATTGATAGGCTGTGCTTTAAAAGGTTTAAATTTCTCTTTTGCTTCTATTTTTTAAAGAGCTCCTCCAAAGGATTCATATTTTAGCAAAAGCTCTCTCTTAAGCAAACTATACAGCAACGTGTGACTATTGTGCCATCTTCAGTATATTTTTGGAATAAAGTTATCCTGGATTTTGCAATCTTTCTAAACTAAAGGAGGAGGCATATTTTTAATTTTTTTTTTCCACAAGCCTCAAGTCAAGACTAAGAAGTTCAATTAGGGAAGTTTAAAAGAAGAAAAACACTGGGCTTTCCACAACATAAATCAGCTTCTTTTTCTTTATCCTGAGAAAGATAGCCTCAGGCTGCTACTTGGTTATTTGCTACTTTCATTCTGTTCCCTAGGATAATGAGATTTGACTGTTGTATTTCTGTTTCAGTAGAATTTATTTGTTAGAAATCCACAGTACTGTTTTCTGATCTGAAGTAGATGAAGTACTTTATGGGATTTAAGTTGCAACTTTTAGTTTTGTTTTTATTCTCTGATTTTGCAGCTCTGAGCATGGTTGAAAATTATGTTGTGCTGCATTCTTCTGGTAAATGACTTCAATTTTATTATGACCTTCTGATTCTACAGTGGCTTTTTGTTTGGGACTGATCTGAAGCTTGTTATGTGTTGGTTTTCACTCATGTTCAATCTTTAATGCTAGCATCTACAAATCTTGTCTGAAGCAAATGTGATTTCTGCAAAACGAATTTCTAAAGGCACCTTAACTACAGCAGGGAGTTTTTCCTTCTCAGGTAGGAGTAAGGAGTATGAGCAGCCTGTAACTTAAGATTCAGCACAGTTCTTGTGACCTGCAAGCCCTGACAACATAACACTGCCTGTCGCTCTCATGCAAACTGGTGTGAATTAAGTAAACATACTCTATGTGATTGGGAGCTATGAATACAGCAAAATCTAGTGAGCTGTAGCTGTAGATTAGGATGAGCCTAATCACCACAGAAAGGAAATGCACAAAATCACAGTTATTTTTACACTAACAAATTGATATTGTTAATGAGCTACCAGAAACCATCTTCATCTAAATACACTGACATTGTATTTGCCTGGTTCTCCCACATGCCAACATGAATCAAACATGTCCTTTCTTGCAGGAGAAAAATCTATTCCTCATGAGGAGGCTGCAGGCTCTGTAACTTGCAGCCTGACAGCTGTTTACAGAGAAAAAAATGTTAATTTCCTAATAAACACAGAGAAAGCAAGAAGTTCAGAAGGAACCACCAGGCTATTAGTGGAGCTATGCCATGACAACAAAATTATGGCATGACATAAATAGCACTTTATGCAGCTCAGTGAGACAAACAGAAAAGAAATCCAGCCTGTTTCTCACTCAACAGATAATGATCCCACGTGGAACATCTGTGTATCTTCCTTAACATACAGCAAAGTATCAGCTTCTCCGATATGATCCCAAACAAGTTCTGTGATCAAATCACATCACCCTTTTCTACCTATGAGGTAAGCCATGAATTCAGACTTTCTCTGAGAAAAGCCATCAAGCCTTATGAGAAAAAAAGTTTTATATTAGACAGGAAACCAGTTCAACTGAAGATGGAGAGACTCAGAAGCATGAATAGTCAGGCACAACATAGCAGTTTTGTTCATTTAATGAATTATAGCCATACTCCTAAACCACAGCTCTGTTTCAAACAGGGAAGGTAAATAAGCTACATTGACCTTCCTAGCTGTTTCAGTCAGATGAACAAAAAAGAGTAGCGAAAGACACACAGAAAAAATTTTATTGTTCATTCCCAAATAGAGAGCATCAGAGGTCTTTCAGCCTTTTTCATTCTTCCATCTGCTATTAAATCTCCTTTCAGCAGATTATTATCTTCACAGTGAGAAGAGCAGTCTAGATGAGTTACACCAGAATAAGCCAAACTGTCCATTTTATGACCGTACTTACTGTTTGTCTTCTTCCCAAATATTTCAATAATTTATGGTATCCGTCACACATTTGCTTGAGGAGTGCTTTGCCTGCAAAGACCTGAATGATTGTTTGACTGAATTCACATCTGACTCTATAGGCTACTGATTGCATTGCTGTTGCAATGTTGCACTGTGAACTGCAGGTCATCCATCTGAGTCTAGCTTTGTGATGTTTTTCATACCAAACAAGTGACAGTACTTGTTTGGTATGTGTCAAAGTGTTCCAGCCACACTGCAAAAATTGCAGAAGGCAAAGGCAGGGACTAGGAGAATGAAGAACCACCTGATGCAGGAAATCTGATTCACAATCATCTAAGAAACCTGAAGGTGCACAAGTCCATGGGACCTAAAGAGATGCATCTGCAGGTCCTGAGAGAACTGGTGGATGAAGTTGCCAAGCCATTATCCATCATAATTGAGAAGTCATGGAAATCTGGTAAAGTTCCTACTGACTGGAAAAGGGGAAATATAACCCCCAGTTTTAAAAAAGCAAAAAAAGGAAGACCCAGGGAGCTACAGGCCTGCCAGTGTCACCTCAGTGCCTGCAAGCTCATGGAGTAGCTCCTCCTCAAAACTATGCTAAGGCACATGGCAATAACAGGGTGATTTGTGACAGCCAACATGGTTTCACTAAGGAAAAACTGTGCCTGAAAAATGTGGTGGCCTTCTATGATTGGGCCATGGTGCTAGTGGATAAGAGAAGAGCAACTGATATCATCTACCTGGACTTATGCAAAACATTCAACACTGTCCTGCATGGTATCATTGCCTCTAAACTGGAGAGGCATGGATTTGATGTCCAGAGAAGGGCTACAGGGATTCTCAGAGGACTTGTAGCACCTCCCCTAGGCTGAGAGAGTTGGGCTTGTTCAGCCTGGAGAAGAAAAGGCTCAGGGGAGACCTTACAGCATCCTTCCAGTATACAATAGCAGTATTCTTATCACCCATGAATTCTATATATCTGTCCTGGTAGCTGGTACAGTGCTGCATTTTGGATTTAGAATGAGAATGTTGGTAACAAACTGATGCTTTGGTTGCTGCTAAACAGTGTTTACACTAAACTGAAGGCTTTTCAGCTACTTTTACTCCACAGCTAGCAAGGAGGCTGGGGGTATGTGAAGCTGGGAGGGGACACAGACAGGACAGCTGATCCCAACTGGTCAAAAGGATATGCCATACCATATGATGTTATGCTCAGTATATAGAAACTCAGGGAAAACTTGGTCAGTGGCTGCTGCTTCAGTTGGCGGGACATTGGTTAGTGGTTGAGCAATTGCATTGTGGACCACTTGTTTTCTATATTCTTATTCTTTTAACACAATGATTATTAATGTTATTTTCCCTTCTTTTTCTGTCACATCAAACTGTCTTTATCTCAACCCAAGATTTTTAGCTTTTTTTCCCAATTCTTTACCCCATCACAATGGGTAGGGGGAGTGAGCAAATGGCTGTGTGGTGTTTAGCTGCCTGCTGAGTTAAACTACAATAATATCTCAAAAGTAGACCATCTTTTGTTGAAAACAGTCTACACTTCATAGTTCCTTACAGTCATCTTCCTTGCAGAAAATACAATATCTGCTATAACTGTTTAACTTAACCTTCAATGAACATCACTGTTCACCAAAATATTAGATTATCTGATCATACACTCACCATCATATTTTTTTACAAGTCTCAGCTATTAAAAAAAGCACTTCTTGAAAACAGTTGCCTACCTTCTATGTGTTCAAACCATTTAGATTTCTGCCTGTAAGATTTGATTATCTGCATTCGTAACAGACATCTTCATCTGCATGATGGATGCAATCAGGAACAGCTAAAACACCTCAACAACTCTTACCTTAAAACAAGGAGTCCTCTCTTTATTACCCACATTCATAATGAACTTCATAGACGAGAGCATAAAAATAGATGACTGTACAACATACACACAATGGTTCAGGCTGAAAGCAAAGATGGGAAAATATTTCTCATGCCAGAAAAGTGCATGAGTGTGTGTAAGAGCATGTGTATATAAACTGAGATCCTATTAATCAAAATATCCACACATTAGTCACTGTCATCATTCACCAATGACTGTTTGTTGATTTATTATACTGATTTGTTTTTCTTAACTCTGAGAACATTGACAGCTTACACACATTGATGCTGGCAGAACTCCCACAGACCTTTGTTTCATATACATTAAATCCAGGTCTGCTTGCCTCTGAAACAGACACTAAAAACACAGGAACAGTCTTACTTTATTAAGCTGTTATTTATTAAATTTATAAAAAATTACACCCCCCACTTTCCTCTTTGTAGTCACACTTTCTCCTTGCATAAAAACACACATACTATTCATAAGTATATTGCTTTCTGAACAGTGTGGCAAAGGAAAATCTTGGAGGAATTTGCACCCTAGAAAGCAAGAAAAGAAAGTAGGAAAAGAAACTAGTATTGGTATACCGATCATATACTATGATCGGTATAATACTGCTTCTAGTCATCTCTTTCAAATTTAAATGTTCGGTTATCAGAAAGTAGGTGAGGAAGGCCTTCTTTTTAAATGGGTGACCCTGAAGCTAGAAACTTGAATACCAAATAATGAATGTGAAAGAATGTTACTTCAGGATAAGAGACTAAAATCTTATTTCCTGTTTCAGGGATCCAAACTATTTTACTCAAGTATATCATTAAGTTGCCATCTCACATCTGAATTGTTAGTCAATATCAGGAAACACTAAGTTTGATTTTTTTTTCACAACAGGTTTTTATAATTTTTCAAATTAATATTATCAAATGCATAGTTATAGTTCTTGCAAATAGAAATTTATTTTTATTTTTACTAGAATGTGATGACAGTCTGGTACAGAATTATTATTTCCAGACACTTTGAAAATTCAAGTCAGTATTAATTGCAGCTGTGATAGTATTGATAGTGTAGGTCTACTTTACATATAAAATTATGATTAAACATTATGAAAGTCTTTGCAAACGTAAGTATAGAGCAGAATTGAAAAGTGCATATCAACACCAAGCCTCAGATTATCTAGATATCTCTAAAATGTAGTCAGACCAAGTAGGCAATTTACATATTTCTCAAGAGCTGAAAAATTGCTTTTCTTCTATTTAGCAGTGCATTTGAGGTAAAAATATTACTCAGAGTTGTATTTTCCAAATGTCTGTTTGTCCAAATTTGGGATCTTCTGATGCTGTCAACTTCAGATATATAAATATAACATTGAAGTCATATCCCCTCTTTTGAGAATCAGAATACAAAGCGTTTTTTGAGAAGGTGGAATGTTGGAAAGGCAGAAACATTGTGGCATGGTTCTTTGCCAAGGAAATCATAAATTGGAACCAATATTGTGTCAGATGAAAGCAATCCCAGGAAAAAAAATAAAGGAAGTCCTTATCTGGTCTTTGCATTCAGGGCTGAAAATAAAAAACTTCACAAAACAAAAACAAAGAATGAAAACTCTGAGAGAAAGAGAAAAGCGGATATTCTGATGACTTTAACCCAGTAAAATAACAAAATCCTGTGCAAAGAGATTGTGAATTGATACTAGCCTGAGCTGCAGTGTTTCATCTGCCTTTTGTACTCACTTGGCAACTGCAAGGCAATAGAGCCTTCACACTCTGAGTTTTGTTCTCATTTGTGACACCAACTCTTTTATCAGTGAGCTTACTTTGGAAATCAGTTTTCTCAGCTTTAAATAAGTTTCACAGGAGCTCTTAGAAGAGTGTGATCAGATGTAATTTCTTTTAAGAACTGTCTGAAAATCTTCCATTAAGCATGATTATTCTTTTGCAATTTTTTTAATTTTAAGGGCATTTAGCTATTTTTCCCCAACTCTTCTTTTTTTTTTTTTTTTTTAACTAAGTCAAAATAAGCTATCAATTTTCTGTAAGTTGTCATTCTGAGTTCCTTGAATTCTTAAACACAAGGAATCTGAGATGCTAACCTTAGAAAGCAGCCCTGGAAACACACAGTATCCCAAATCATATTTACAACATCAGTAAATAGCTGCTACCTAAATCATAATAAATGAAACCTCAGCTGAGTAACTGAATCAATGTGCCATCTTTCCTCAATCGCACAGTGCAGAGAACCCAAGTTAATGGAGTTAGAATTACATCATAACATTCTCAATTGTAAGGTCCCTGGTATAGGAACTCATTTCTGACAACTGATGATTTGAATGAATCCAATTCTCACACAGCATGATACATATTCCATGTTCTGCCAATTATTCATTCACTTCAGTGTGTCTTTTCAACAACATTAAAAAAAAAAATAATCTGAAAAGCTCTCTTAAAAAAAAATCTAATCACATTCAGCAATTGATTTCTTTGAAAGGATTTCTCTGAACATCCTGCCAAAATAATTGCAGCTCATTTCAGTCCAGCATTACAAAAATAGGATTTCACAAGGACATGTTTCCCTATTGAATATAACATTCATGTTTATAGGTTTACTTTGACCTAAATGATTGCTTACTCTCATGTATGGTCTTCTGTGCTGCAATTTTAACAGGTGAGTTCAAGGTTATGGTTAGATCCCAATCAGCTTTCCTGTGTATGAGGGATTAATGAGTTCTTATCATAATTGTTTTGCACAAAAAAAAATATTTCCAGTTTTACTGAAGGCTCAGCTCTTACTCCTTTCTCATGCTCCCATGGATGATACATTCTGAGTCAGATGTTGGTGTGGTCAGGATTTTTTTGCCATTCTACCCTGTGACAACTAGAAGTTCTCATATTACAGAACAAGGCAGTGCAGAGGGAAGAGCAGTCATCTAATATGCAGTGGTGTTATTATTCTACAACCTTGCATCCACATTGCATTTTGTCACTGCTAGATCTGCAGCTGTTCATGGTCTGAGGCATCCATCATACAACTGTAAAGAACTTGCTGCTGTAGAACCCCACATCCACACTGCAAATGGAGTATATCAGGGGGCATCTCAGTGTGCCACTTCAATCTTGGTTTTCACACTTGGAAAACCTCTTCCAGTGTACCAGAGTGGCCCTTTTGGGGGCTCATTTCAGAAAATTATGCTGAGATGTTTACCTTTCTATAGGTTTTCACCTATCACAGTTTCCAGCTTTAAAAATGGAATTCATAACTCTCAGGTAAAATCAATCTAGCAGTTGCCACAGCTGCATACTTGGCAGTATAATTAGTTAGGTGATTTGTATATAAAAGACCTTTATAGCGCTTGCTAGCCTCCTGACTGATAAGAAAGGGGAATATGATAAATGCGACAGAGGAAAATTAAATTTTTATTTTCAGAAAGCTAAAAAAATTGAGCTTTTTCTTTTTTTAATAGCCAGAATCTACACGTAGATCTTGTGCATCATTAAAGACACACTTAAACTCTAGCTTTAGGGCTGACCTAGACATAAATGCACTCATTTTTGAAAGCTCAGTTCATAGACATACAGATGAAAGGACACTGTCTGCACCTGCATGCCTGGGCAGACAGCAGTGCAGAGCAATTTGGTTTTCCTCATGCCCTCCTACATATTAAGGGTCTTGATGGTTTTGTATTTATCCAGAGACAACATAAAATACTAAAAGCACTACACACCCTCATTCTTAACCTTGAAGACCCTGTAAAACCCTTAGTAGCCAAATTATAAACTCTTCTATCTAGAACAGATAATGGTTCTTTCCTTCAAGAGTTCACAATTTTTTTAAAATTAGATTACTAAAGTATAAGTTTTATAGGCAGGTTTCCCAGCTGAGCTGAAATAACATTTTACCAATTTAAGGGTAATTTCCATCGTCTTGATATCTAATGTATGTATAAACCTTTTTTCATTATGTTCTTTAATTTAATACGTAATGATATGCTTGCACTACACTTAAGCATATATTAAATGCTTTATAAATACAGTCAAAAGCATTTTAAAAATGGCAGGGCAGCCAAATGACTGCAATAATCTCATCTGCTGATTGATTTGGATCCCAAGCTGCTTTTATTGCTAGAGAATGAAGTACCATTACATCTGGGAATATATTTTCTCTAGCAATGTTTTGTTAAATCTAATGAAAGACAGTGAATTGGGATATTTTTCTTAACTTCAAAAATGTCACTTTTCCTAACAAAAACACCATAAGAACTCCCAATTAATTTTTCCAAATATAGTCAGTGTATTACAAGGTAGCTCTATCTGTGTATAAGCAATGATGATAGTAACCAGTGGGGAAGGTCATTAGGAAGCCTTCCTGGGAATACTTGCCAGCTAGATACCCAATATTTTGGGTTTTGGAGCCAGGATAACAAGGCTGATAGGATAGTAGATCATGGACTACAGATTATTTACTCAGCATGGCATTGCTAGCTTCAGCAAATAGAAGGAAAGGGAAAAGAGTTTGAGTTCCAGTTAAAATATAGGTTGAAAAGTAGGCCAAAAAGAAAAGAACATGCTATTGAGTGCATGGCAAAAGCTTCTAAAAGAGTATAGTTACAAGATCTAAAGTCTTTTGAAAAGCAAAAGGTATCAGACATTTTTCCATATATTTATTTCACCACTTCAACAACTCAGAGGTATTTCACGTGCACTCTTCCACAAAGGCAACAATCTTCACAAACTTCAAGAGCCAAAACATTTTCTCACTGCAAGTTGAGAATGCAAGGTTCTGAACACAATAGCAGCAAGCAATTAAGAACTCAGGATTCTAAATAAGGAAATCTGGAGAGAAAGGAGAAAGAAAACATTGGCTTTCATGAGATTAGAAAAGAAAAGCCTTTGTTTGTAGGTGTCTTTGTCTTTATGAGCATGAAGGATGTCCAGTCAAATCATTTTGAATATGCATATAATTTTGATAGTACTTTGTGACCTTCTCCTCTTGAATACCTAATACAGTGCCAGATGTGTTTGATGAAATTCAGAAAATAACTTAAGAATATCAGAAATCAGAGACAGATTCTAAATTATTAACATACTAAATGATCAACTTCTTGTTCCAGTTTTACAGTCTCAGAGATATTTTAAACCTTTTCTTTATAATTTATCTAATTGAACCCAGCTGATAGTGATCTTTTTTTTTAAATAGTACATATGTCATTTCATAAAATGCTTTGGGTTTTTACTTCATTCTGCGCTGATGTTTATAAGTCTTTCAGACAGGAAGAAATTGACTGACTGTAGAGGAAACAGCAGAAATGCCTATACATAATGGGAAATGGACCATATTTTTGTAAAGCTGTTGTGGTCTACTGATGAAAAGTGCTGTTTAAAAGGTAGGTATTATCATTATTACAGAGAGCTGTCAAATGCAAAACAAACAAAAAGGGTAGAGATTTTTTCAATAAACTTTTTTCAATTATAGTAATCTCAGTTGTTACTTATAATTACACTCAGTAACAATTTTTTCATACAACACTGTTATTTTTAGGTTGATTGTGTCCCTTTAAATAAATCCCATCATGTGCCTAAATGAACTACATAGCAGAGAGCTGAAGCAGGTATTTAAAACCCCATGTGCACTAAGGATTTTGTGTTTGTGCACTTTCAGTCATGATCTGAGTTTGGGATTTTCCTGATAGAGATATAATAGATATTCACTAACTAATTGTAGTATTTTTTATTGAATGTATATGCTATATTTCCCTCAATTATTAAAATTTTGCATTTCTAAAGGTCAAAAATGTTCCTCTGATACAAGAGAATTCTCACTTTATTTACTAAATGGATCAGGGAAAAAAAGAATATATATACATATATACAAATATTAAGCAGAGGGGATGAGGCAAAGGTCAAATCAAAGTTGGGCTTGAATTCCTTAGACTTCTCATAGAAATAAATATGCCTGACAAACTAAATAAATGGAGATTTTACACGAGAATATCTTTCAATAAATTAAATACAGGACACTTTGTGTCACAATGTGGAAAAAGAGGTCAGAGAATATGCTAGTGGGTGACTGAAACAAAAAGGGAAAGCAAATTAAAATGGTAATACAAAAGAGATCAAAGTTATCAGACTGTAGTCAGAAATAAGATAGGCAGAGACAAGCTACACATTTTAAAGCACAGAACTGTCTCTGAACTCCATTGGGGGTGCAAAGTCATGCTACCTTTGCATTTTCATATCATATAACTTCGTGAGTCTCATACTCTGCTAGGGAGGAGGGAGGCCAGGAGGAAGCAGGGACAGGACACCTGACCCAAACTGACCAAAGAGG
>JBAFWW010014280.1:0-19286 GCA_036873685.1 Agapornis canus
TGCACATGAGCGTTTGGAACTGGATGATCATTAAAGTCCCTTCCAGCCCAACACATTCATGATTCTGTGATTCTGTGATTCTATGATTCTATGATGAAGATGCAGTCTATGTTACAGTCCAGAGTATATAAGCAAGGCACAGAATTTCCTGCACTGTTTCATATGTCCTGAACATAGCACCTCTTCAGAGGACCATGTGAAAACATGTTTGACTCAGCTCTGCTCTGCACCAAAGCTGATGAAAATGACCAATATTTTACCACCCCAGACAGTAAACTAAGGATATGAGAAGAAAAACATCCTCACAGTTTTAGAACAGTAATGTGCTATTTAAATTGAAATACTCTATTTTCATGCTTTCTGAGCTTTTCCTTCAATTTAGAAGACATTTTCAGCCTGTGCAAAAGTTATATGGATACTCAACCAAGAGCTGAACACTCAACAGTCTGAACCAGCATCGTTCCAGCTGAGTGAGTGGCATTATGGCAATTAGATTCAAGTATAAATGTAGCCCAATTAACAAAAAAACCCTAACCATCAAATTGTGAACTTATGTGGACTGGTAACTCATTAAACAACATTCCATATTGTTAGGCCAGCACCAGTTGTAAAGCAAATGAAATTGCAGGGTTCTTTAGAAATCACATGAATGAATGAAGGATGTTGTTGTCTCACACATGGATGATAATTCCATGGCAAGGGAAAATTGAACATCCTCTCCCTCTGCCTCACACTGCCAGCTAACCACTCACAGCGGAGGACCCTAGGGATTCCCATGTGCTGGAGTGTCACCAGCAGCAGGATAATGCAGATGAACTGGCATGGAAGGACAGGATTTGGGAAATTTCAGGAGGATTTCTATTCTCAGCAAAATGTCAGCACTCATTGAAATTCAGGAGGGTCAAATCCTGTTCTTTAATGAGCCAAATGCTGATTGCTGCCATTGCCATAGCAGCACAATGTTGTCCAGGCCCTTTGCTCCACAGGGGATACTAAGTGAAAGAGAGGCTCAATAGATTGTTAATATATTTGCTGTCCAGGCAGTTCAAATAGTAATTAACCTCATGCTCATCACTGTAACTTGGAGTGCTGACTCGGCAGCTACAGTTTGATCTGGTAACTACCATACAGGGAAGGTGATAAAGGTGTGCAAAGCATCTCAGGAAAGGAAGGAGACAGGCTGAACAGGCACCTCATTGAATAGGGTGGACCTAGCTGTAGGAAGAGCCCTGCATACAGGGATTGCTGTGGGCAGTGGGGCAACCTAGGACAGACAAGGCAGACTCCAACACTGGCCCTGGCTTTGCAGTGTCAGCCAGCCCTCATGTGCAGCTCCAGCCTTGCCTAATGGATGATTATAATTACTTTGTTCAGAGTTTCATTACTGCCATGGCAGCAATCCCATAACAGTTTTCCCTTCATTTTCTGGAAAAGCTGGAGTTGCCAGCTTGTTTACTTCAGGGCTGCTTCTCCCTGGCAGAGACATGAAGATCTTCCATGCCTTGGTATCATCCTCAATACAACACTATAAACTGGGAGAGAGGGAGGGAAGCTTCTCCTCCAGGCAAAGCTGCTTTCTCTGTCCCCTTTTGTGTGGAAGATTTCTGTGCTTTTAAGGATGAGCTGATGGCAACTTTTGTTTGTGGAACGACTGGAGGCACTAAGAACATATTTCCTTCTTGCCCAAAGCACATTTTAGCCTTTAAAGTCTATGGTATTTTACAGACTGAGGGAGAGGAATTTGCAGCCCCATCCCCAGGCTGGCAAACCTGATGCTTCTTTGTCATTTGAATGCCTGTTGAAAAACTGCTTGGCTGGCCTGCCTGTGGGATTAAGATTGGGAACTATCACTCTCCAGGGAGGCAAAAGCTGTGGAACAAAGGGCTTTTCCTACAGCTCTCTGCAGGTCACTGTCTCAGTAACACTGGTTATATTATAATAATATAAAAGCTGATTATATTATAATAATATAAAAGCAACATACATATGAAGAGGCATTGAACATTGAGCTCTAGTACTGATCAACTTTAAAACTAGATACTCAAGCTAAATCTGGTCAAACTTTGCGGACTGCATAGTGAAAAGCAAGCTTAGTTAACATGTATAAATGTCAGTTAGTCAACAAGCAGTCAGTTAATGTTATATGTGATATTTCTGTTATAAAACATACCATGCAACTGTGAAACATTGAAGAATATTGGAGGGATTCTGGCACTGAGATTTTCATGGTTTCTAATAGGAAGAGCTGCCTCTCTTTTAAAATCTGTGTGCAGGACTGAATGGGCATGTTAAACATTTCTATGAATGCTCCATGGGGTGGGGTATAGGGCAGCAAAGCCATTGCACACATTCTGAGCTGGAAAAGACCAGTGTTATCCCAAAGCTGGAAAGGCTGCAGCTATATGTGGGCAAAGTACTTGGCTCTTTAGGCAGATATTCCTCCTCTGCCTTATGTTAGAAGATGCTTGCAAGATTCCATGGAAAATTCCAATATTCAGCTGGCTTTCTCTTGCTGAATGTTTCTGCAAAGACAGGGACTGTGTGCAGGAGGATCCTGTTTTCCTTTGGTTTGGACAGGCCCTTGCTCTGCTGTCCCTGTCTGTTCAGGTGCTTGGTGGACTGAAGATGGACACTATGCTTTTAACTAATAAACAGTCTTTTATGGTGACACACTGGTGTTCTCGCTGGCCAAAAAAGAAGAGAAAGAAAACATGAGACTTGTTGCGCTTTCATTCCCCATGTCTCAATAGGGATTACAATGACTTCCTTAGTGCACAAGGCTTCTCTTGATTTAACTTCACTATTATTTTCTGAGGAGTTAACAAAATAAACAGCAGATTCAATAACAAACCTTCCTTCTGCCAGCTGTTGAAATAATCTGGCAGTCTGGAAGAGCACCAGTGGAACAGATGAATCTATTGCAAACTGAATTTCACCATACATACACCGGGTCTGGATTCTGTGATCAAGGATTCTCCTGATGCACAAGAGTTTAGGCACAGAGTTAGAGGTTGACAGTATAAATTGCAGTTGAGGGGACCAAACCTTGATCAAGATGGCAAACTGATCCTCTGGATCCTGAGGCCCATATGTTTGGTCTGGATTCTTTGTTGCCTGCAAAAACTTTCTTAAAGACGAATAGATAACTCTTGGAGTGGTCCATGGTGGCTCTTCAGCCATCATTTCCAAACCCATCCCATATTGTAATTCATTGAATGTTTGAAAAGCAATGTGTGTGGGTAGAGAATATTCATCAGTAAAGCAGCAAGTGGATTTTCCAGTCTTTCTTCACCACCACAGGTAGCTGGTATGCCTCATAATAAGAACTGCCTATCTCCTCATTTTCTCTGTGTAATACATGTGTTTTCCCTAATGTTTGAGATATGACAGTGGTCAAAATGTGTTTAAAACAACAAAGCAAATTTAGGTCACATGAGCTGACATTAAGGTTTAACCCATGGCCCTGTACCAGCTAAAAGCAATAGTGTCAGGCTTGCAGAAAGCACCTCAGCATGTTTCGTGCAGTAAGGGAAGGAGCTGTACCCAGCTACAGAGAACGAGGAGGACTCCTGCCCTCACTTCACATCGGTTCCAGTGAAGAGCAATACTAATGTTCTGAGGCCACCTACTGTTTAGTTTTAAAAGCTACATGTTAATGCATAGGGTACCGTCTAGGAGAGCAGTCTTTCCTTAAAGGCCAGAAAGTATTCCTGATGGTCCTTAACGAAGTCCAGATACATCACAAACAGAAATTTCTCTACTTTGCCGCTGCTTTATGCTTATAAGAATCCCCAGCTTGTTAATATGATTTTTTATAGAAAATAATTATTACCATCTCGCTAATTTTCTACTTCATTAACATCTTTTGGAATCTCTGTAAGAATACCACCACAAATGCCAGATCCTCCCAGAGCTTCCACTTTCAAGTACTCAGGAGGAGTGTAGATGAGCACAGTGAAATCCTAGCTCCACTGACTCACAAGCAATTATTTGCCTTTGTATCAGCAGAGCTAAGTTAGGGTTTTTTATCCTCTCAGTTCATCATAACTGGAATTTGCTGACTCCATGCTGTTAAACCCATCTGCTGCCTCAAGCTTGGGCTTTGAGCACAATGGATAAAAGAGGGAAAGGAAGAAAAGAAAGGAGGAAGAGAATCAGAAGCTGTTACTCACAATATGTCCTACGCTGAAAGCCTCAAGCTGAGCCTCTGGAGGTCAACCACTGCAGCACAAATGGAACAAAAGCTGAAACTCCAGGCAGGACAACCTTCTGCCTATTACTAATAGAATATTTACATGTAGATATAAATATACATATGTATATAAATATATATATGTAACACATATTTATATATACTAATACCAATGATTACTAATATTAATTCAGTTGACTCTTACATAGTGACTTCCTTCCATTTACACATTTGTTAAACATTCTCAGCTGCTATTTGGGCATGGGCTCCTAGTTCTTGTGACACAGGTTCCATTTTAATTCCCCTTAAACAAGGTCAGTTGGATGCTCAGCCCTCCTCTTTCAACTAGCAAGCAATGAGACATTGAAGTCTGCTGACATCAGTCCCTCTCACCAGCATCAGCTTATAAAGTCTTCAGTGAATCAATCAATTGATCAATCAATCAATCAATTACCCATCAGTTAAGACACCTTCTTTGTCCATTTTACTCCACTAAAGCACTCTTCTGCCTAAACATTGTTCTTTAGAAACCTGTAAGAATCTGTTTTCCCAAAGTTGCCTCTCTTCAATTTGCTGTACCTTACTGGCAAGCTGTACCTTAACTGATAGCAGGTCTTAGGCAGAACTTCTGCTGCTGAGTGCAACCTACAAATCCTAAGAGAGAAGTTACATAGCATGTTACACAGACCTACAATCACCCATCTCCAAGGAAGATGAAAACAAATTGAGGCAGATGTGTTGTCATATTCTTTTTAACATATATAAAGTAATACAGATATAGAAAATAGTAATTTAAAACCTTATTGTAATGAGTAACCATATTTACTGAAGTCTGAGAAAGTCACTTTTAAGGACTGCAAATCTTCAGTTCTATATTGATTTCCTCACTGATTGTTAAGCAATACCTTAATATGATGGTGTAAGATGTAGCAGTTAATGAGTGACTGGGCACTTTGATATATGCATTTCCTTTCATCACTATCAATGCAAAATGATTAGAAACAGCTTGCCTTCAATTATTTTTCCCTTTAGTAAAAATTGTTACAAATTTTCTCCCCACATCAGCCCTGAGGATTTACAGGATGATGCTGAATTCAGAAAGGAATGGCATCTCGAACATGCATGATTGATATTATCAAGTGTAAACCCATTGTGGTAGTTTAAGCCATTAAATTGCTTCATCCAGTCTCTGAACTCACTGCAGGGTGTCAAACTGAAGATCAATCTAGTCCCCACAAACAAGAATGTACAGACAGAATGATCAGGACTGCTTAGTACCCTTAACTCATCCAAGCTGCATTTTAGTGCAGCCAACAGCCAAGCTACACATGTAAATCCAAGAACAAGGTGGTTACACCAGACAGAGAACACACGGAATGGGACAGTAACTCATAAGGAGCAGTGGTTGGAAAAGTGTTTTACAGACTCCTTGGACAGACTGCTTGGAGAAACAGATGGGGTTTTACAAAGAACCAGCATCATGGCTGAATCTATAGTCAGGGCAATAATTAGTAGACATATTCAGAGTGAATGTTTCCATTGCTTATTTGGGATACATTAACTCAGCACTGGAGCATTGCACCCCTTCAGGATTGCTTCTTACAATCTGTAGGTGATGAATAAAGAGCCACAGAAATATTTGAGGGCTGGAGGAAATTCTTCTCTGGGACCAAATTAATGAGCTCAGTGTGTTTTGCTTGTTAAAACATAACCTGACAAATTTCTTGTTTCCAATCTATCAGACTGTCACAGAGGAATACTGAGCTTTAACGAGTTAGAGAGAAAGTAATAAGAAGAATCAATGCCAGAAGATGGAAATGATCTTTTGCAAATAAAGTATTAGGCAGAACTTCTCATACTGGAAGTGATTAAAAAGAGGAACAAACCAGCAATGGAAGGAATGGGCTCTCTGCTCCCTGGTATCTTCATATTTGGACAAGATGTCAGTCTGGAAGTTTTGCTTTAGTTTAACACAAGGCTTGCCCATGCATACCTGGGTGACATACAGTGGCCTGTGTTATGCAGGGCTTAGTGAATCACTGAGGATTTTACCTTATACCCCTAGAACTGTGTCTTCTCTTTCCTCCATCTCCAGATTGCCTGCATAAACACTGAGTATAGGAAACCTGAGCAGTTCAGACCAGTCATCATTACTCATCTTGTCTACAGGCCCTCTCCTTGAGCGCAGGCTGCAGTGATCTATTTGAACATCAGGATGCAGCTAACAGAAAAGATCTCTCTTATCTTACGTTTATTTGGCATCACTTTTCACATGTTACAAAGGTGCTGTGCAAGCACTGTTGCAGACCTGAAAGGAAGCAAAACTGTAGCGGATGCACATTTCTTTACTGCTGTCCTTTATCCTCATTACACTGAAAAATTTAAACTCAACCATTTCATGATCACTGTGCTCAAGATATCGACCTACCATCACATCCCCTAGTAGTCCTTCTCTACTCACAAGTAGCAAGTCTAGGAGGGCATCTTTCCTAGTTGGCTGAGTACTTCTGACAAGAAGTTACCTCCTACAATCTTCAAGAATTTCCAAGACCTCCTTGTCACAGCAGTGTGATATTCCCAGCTGATGTCTGAGAAGTTAAAATCTCCCATAAGGACAAAGGCTACTAATCCAGAATTTTCTCCTGTCTGCCTATAGAATAGTTCACCTGTGGTTACATCATTGATGGGTGATCAGTAGTAGACACCCACTACCACATCTCCTTTTCTTTCTATCCCCTAATGATTCACCCAGAGGCTCTCAACCACATCATCACTAACTGTAAGGGCTGTGCAATCAAACTTCTCCCTTACATAATGCTACACCTTCTACTTTGCCTTCCTTATCTATCCTTCCTAAACAACCTGTAGCCCTCCATCCTAGCATTCCAGTTGTGGGGCTGGAAAGGACAATCTCTCTTTTCCAATGGGAGGAGAATTTCTCATATTTTTCCCATGGTTTTCTTCATCTCTTAACTCCAGAAGAAAGTAGAGTGAAGATTGCATCAATACATGCATTTAAACTCTTATGCAAGAATAACACAAGTTACATGTGCATACACCCACATATTTTAAGTTCCTCTGTTACAGAAGGTCCAAATAAACCGCAATATACACAGTTGTATTAACAGCCAAAATTTCATGGCAAGCCACGTGTAGACTATAAAGTTCTTTAATTGTCAGTTTCATGCCTTGAAAACTAACTGGTGACTCATGGATGATGTCAAATCATGCAAAGTTTGCATGACAGCTAGTCTACTCCGTGATTTCCACTTTTAATTCTGCAGCAGACTGCCTATGAAGAGTCTTTATATCAGTTGTTGATGTAGGAACAATTGGTGTTAATGAAAAACAACTCACATCTCCTCATAATTAGTACTCCCCAGTCATACACAATAGCACAACCAACAATCAGGATGACATTCGCTTCAACCCATTTCCAAACTTTTTACCTATGCTAATTACATCTAGAGAACAAACCTACTACCCATGTACAGTGTGTGTGCTATTTTACCCAAGTCATTGCCAAACTAAGGGGGAAAAAATCCTATCACTCTAGCTTAGTTGTCAATTTACCATGCCCTTGTTTATTTTGTCAGCAGTTTAGACTCTACTATAGTTAGTCTACAGTTAAACTTTCAATGCCAGTTCTTCCACAAGAAATCTCCCTTCTTTTTCAATCAGTTTGCTTCTTTTTTAGAACATTTCCTAGAAGCATTCATACACAGTGTGTCTGTGTATGTGTGTGGCTTTTCAATATAAAAAATGAGTTTATAAGAAAGATAGACAGAGACTTTTCACCAGGGCCTGCAGTGGCAGGATAAAGGGCATTGGTTTTAAATTGAAAGGGAGTAGATGTGGATTGGACATAAAGAAAGTATTTTTTACAATGAGGGTAATGAGGATACCCAGAGGAGTTGTGGATATTCCATCTCAGGCAGTGTTCAAGGTCAGGTTGGACAGGGCTTGTAGTAACCTGGTCTAGTGGAAGGTATCCCTGCCCATGGCAAGGGGTTGGAACTACATGGTCTCTAAGGTCCTTTCCAACCCAAACCCCTCTATGACTCTGTGGCACTCCATGATTCTGTGTATGAATAAACTGATCAAAACTACTTGCCAAGGGAACTGGTTGGGTCACCATCCCTGGAGATATTTAAAGGATGTGTAGATACAGCACTTAGGGCTATGGTTTAGTGGTGGACTTAGCCTTGTAAGGTTTATGCTTAGACATGATGAGTTTAAAGGTCTTTTCCAACCTAAATAATTCTATGTCTTTATGAATGCAAAATAAAGAGACAACAAGGCATTATTATTCTCTAAGAAAAGAGCAGTGTCTGTAAATGTGGGAGTGGTTAGGTGCAACCTTTGTATTTATGACTCCCACTAGTTTTCTTGCAAGTTTATTTCAGCTTCAAAGTTGTGTTCCTATTCTTAGAATGTAATAAAGTTCTCTTTCAGGTAAGTTGACCAATTTGTACTCTGTAGTGATCATTACAGCAATTTTCTGCCCACTGTTGGTATTTTAACAGAGTAGGCCAGAACTGTTAACAATTACATCCTGTGCAACCCCTTTGACTTCAGTAGGATTGCAAGGACTATAAATTAGTGCAAAAATTGGTCCAACCTTTGTAGTCTTCTTTTGGGAGCATATAACACATGAATTGGTACAAGAGAAAAAGTATGTATTTGATAGAAGAACAACCACCTGGACTCCTTAATAGCAGTATGGATACAGTAAGTCACTTGAAAAATCAGTGTCCTTGGATTTTCTTGCACAGTTGAAAGTGTCATTTAAAGTGGCATGATTCATAACTACTCAAGTCCTGTAGTTCTGTAGTTTTACAAAGAGCATTTATACATTAACTTGGAATAAGGGATGCTGAAAATGAATAAGTGCTGCTTAGGGTTATTTTTATTAGAATAGATCACATTAATTAGCCCTGATATGCAGGGGAGGAGAAGTTTCTCTTGAATGCTCCACTCTGCAGTGCATTATTAATTTTCTCATTCTTTCCTTTTTAGCTCATTAGCTTTCAAATGTTATAGTTTAATGCTGAGGTGAAGCTAGAAGTATCTGTTCACTTTTCCATCCATTTCAAGCCATCTCACAATCATTGTCATGATTAATTCATATTGTCATGGCACGCACTCCAAGGCTGGGGTGCTACTGCCACAGCTTTTGGTGGCAAGAAAAGAACCCTTGAAGAGAGATTTCTTTCTGAACCATTTTAGGACATTTTAGGGTTAAAGAGAATTAAAAAAAGATATTTAAACTCATGTAACATTCACTTTCTAAATGCAAACAGAGGATTGGGGGAGAAGTATGCAGTGGTGAGATTATGGCTTATGATGACTGGTATCTGGAAAGAGAACTGAACACTGGGAGATTTTTCATCCAGATAGAGCATTGCACTGTGTAAGCTACAACTAAACACTGTCTCAGCACACTGACTTGTGGCCAAAGAGTTAAAGTTTAGCAGCTAAACTATTCTTGGGAAAAAGTTGGAAAAAATACATAGTAACAGTCTCATAAAGGGCTATCAATCAGACCCATTGAAAATGTAGTATGGGTACAAAAGGTTAAAACAAATATCATAGAATCATGGAATCAACTAGGTTGAAAAAGACCTTTAAGACCATAAAGTTCAACCGTTACCCCAGGACTTCCAAGACCATCACTAAAGCATGTCACCTCATCTACATGGTTTTGAACACTTCCAGGGATGGTGATTCTACTACTGCCCTGGCCAGCCTGTTCCAATGCCTGAACACCCTCTCAATGAAGTAATTCCTAATATCCAATCTAAACCTCCTCTGGTACAGCTTGAGGCTGTTACCTCTTGTCCTGTCTCTTCTTACTTGGGGGAAGAGACCACCCACCTCCTTGCTCCATCTTCCTGTTAGGCAGTTGTAGAGAGCAATGAGGTCCCCCCTGGGCCTTATCTTCTCCAGACTACACAGCCTTGGTTCCCCCAGCTGTTCCTCATCACACTTGTGCTCCAGGAAGCATCACCTTGTGAGATGGAGGAGCCCGACTTTTCATTCCTTTCCTCTGACAGCTAGTTATTATAGCACCAGGGCTTGCTTCATCAGAACCTTGAACCTTGTCCAGTGCTTTAGTCAACAAAAATGCACTAAAATGATACAGTAGAGTTTTAAATTCAGTTGTTATGTGAATGCACAACTAAAGGAAGAGTCAGACTGTCAATATCTTCATTGTCCAAATGCTGATATTTTATATGGAGATCTTCATACCACAGTGCCATATTGTCTATGGAAACCACAAGTTAGCAGATAGAACCTGCACCAAGTAACTGCATCTACTCTTTGTAGGCAGCAACCTCAAAAAGAAAGATTATTAGAATACAAATGCAAGTATTGTGGGCTTGCATGCACAATACCAGATATCCCTTCAGGAGCTGTTACCTTCATTTTGCAGGATACCTCTTTGATTAAGGAATCAGTAGGTTCACACTTTCGGAAGAGATCTCCCATATGAGATTGAACATTTTGTGGCTTGAGGCTGTAAACGATTTTTTTTTATGCTATTCTTTTGCTACACACAGTGAATGTCATAGAGCTCTTGTCAACTGACATACAGTTTCTTAGGTATAATTTCTCAACCTACCTCTAATACTCCCTGTGTCAAAGAAGTCTCTGTTAGATACACTGCAGAAAGAAAACTGTGTTAAGAATTAGAAGTACCAGGAACTGGGTTTTTTTAAGGAGACAGCTGAAATCCGTGAATTGTCTGAGAGCACTGTGGCCCTGAGTTTATTTGTTAAGAGTGCCCTGCTGAAAGTATTATACAGGAGAAGGAAATATTTCCAGGCAGGTAAGGCTTCTCCCACACAGTGAAAAACACATGACTCACTTCATGCTAATCACACAGTATTTTTGTAGCAGTACATGATGGCAATTTCTTCAGTTCTTGTCAGTAATTTACCTTCCTAATGATGCAAAAGTGTTGAAAGGGAAGCAAGAATCAATAGATGTTGAAAGTCATTGAAATCTGAAATGTGAACCTAATGATGAATCTCATCAGCTTTACACTTTCTGCCATGCTCTCTCCACCCACTCAAATCCCTTTTAGAAACCTCCAATTATTTTAATCCCTCCTTAACAGACTTCTCAGAAGGGCTTCTCTGCCACATCTACCTTGCTCACAAGGCACAACGCAAAGGATGGCTCTGCCCCTGATAACGCATGATGAGACATCACACTCAATGTATGGGATAGACACCATACTATCCTGTGCAGCAGTCCTTTTTCCCATCAGGACATAAAATGTACGTGTACCACATTGTACTGTTGGGGAAAAGAGCTAATTTCAGTCTTGCTGAAAGCTATGCAAAGTTACAAAACTTTACATTTTTAGAAGAAGTTGGGAAGAAGATCTGCTGCTTTTCTGGTCTACACCTTCCACTCCTCTTCATGTCTTCAGAGCAGCATTGCTGCCAGCAAGTACCCTCTTTTCCATGCCCAGGTTTTGGTTTTTATTTTTAAGAAGAAAATATCTTACGAAATACCTTATCTCCTGCTTCTCTGATCACAAACATCATGTCTGAAGTCCAGTCCACATGCCATATTGTACAAGTTGCCATAGAATCTGCACTTGATCCCTTTTCCCCAAAATAATTGAAAGCTTCATAATGGTTCCTTTGGAGAGCTGATGATTTGGCTCCTGAGTCTGACTGTACCTGTGGTTTACTTTCTGGAAGCACAGTGGCCTCGGGTGCCGTATCAGATCAGATCAATATCCCTATTGACAAAAGCAAACCTATGAGTATTGACGTGGTTCTGTTGCTGGAGGCTTTCCTTAGAATTCTATAAGCTGTACCTATTCATTGTGACCCTTTCTCTTCAACTACTGCTGCTTCAGCTTCATGGATCAGGATTGAACAGAGCTAAGTTTCCATCAGGCAAAACAGCTGACTTCTGCCAAAAAGCAGGAGCCTCAGTTCTCCCTCCTGGCCACATGTTTCTGCTGCTTATCTTCTGCTAGCCATTTCTGGAGCTCCTTAACTTTTAATCACCCAGTAAACATGGTGGATATTCTTTTGCTATCATAGCAAGCCAGGTGGATCACAGTGTACTCAAGTGAGCACACAGCCATTGTGTTCTCTTACCAGAGCGAGTGCATGGTTTGGAGCAGAGGAAGTGAAGCAAGCCTTGCCTTATTTGATGGATGTGATTGAATCAGCTTGGACGTCTGCTGAACATCTTGCAAGTGTACTATGCCTTATTACATGACTTTGAGTCCACTACCTGGAGATAGATGGTAGTTAGGATCTGTCTCTGAACACACCCTCATTAAGAACTGGAATGCAATGCAGAGATACAGAGCAATGGGTTTGGTACTCAATGCCTGGCACCAGCACAACCTTTCTTACAGTATGCTGTGTGGACACCAGGGTACCTTGCTTCCTTAGAGTGACAGTGCTTCTGTGTGCAAAGCAGCTGGCTTCAAAGAACACATCCGAAGAGCGAGCTAACTCCTACATATATACAAATACATGAGGTCTGAACAAATCCTCCATGCTGAGAAAGCTGAGGTCCCACTCTTACCACAGATATGGCCTTTAGGAAGCTGGAAATGTAGCATGATAATGACCTGCCAGCTCAAGTTCAGAAACAGGTCTGAATGGTCCCTCCCAGCTCAGTAGTTCAAGCATAGCATCACCCCAAAATACCTGTCCTGCTCCCAGTAATAAAACATTCCACAGACCTCAGCTTTGGGGTTAGCACTCAGCCATGGAGTTAGAGCTCTCTGTGCCTATGACATAGGTAGTCTGAGTCATGTAACCATCACGGGCTGCTAAGTGACACTTGGAAAAGGAAACATTACACCTATTGCAATGTTCCAGGGAACAAACTGTTCATTCATTTATATATGACTTTGTTAGCACAATTCTTGAGCAATATTCTCTTTGTATGAAGATTTTTTTTTTGTCTCTTTGCTGTGATAAAAGTTTCAGTGAATTTCACTCTGGCCTATTAGAAATAAAAAGTTTTCAGCCTCCAGAAATTAAAAGTCCAGCAGGTTCATTTGAGAAACACAGTGCGTGGCATCCTAGGTAAACAGTGATTGTGAACCCAACAAGTTCCCACTGTTACTGCCTAAAATAAATGAAAAAACACTATTTTACTTATAAGTTAAAACAGTGCACTTCTGTACTAATGGCTAGCTCAAGACAGATAAAAAAGGAGGCTGATGCAACAATGACACGCAGGCCATGTGTCTCTGAACTCTCTTCCAGATCAGAAAGCCTCTTCATCCTGAATGTTCTCTTACTCTCTTCCTGGAAATATCAGCTTAGTTTCTGAGTCAGCGAAGACCACACAGGTTGATTTAATCATCAAACCCAATGCATCTCACTGACAATTTCCTCAGCACTGAAGGAGGCCAGAACCTCCATCAGACCAATTACTGCAGCTCCAGCAGCAAAATCTGGAAGGCGAGAGCTCATCTCACAATCAACAATATTGCACAAAAAATAAACCACTTATCTGAAATTCATACAACCTAGTGTTTATAATATAATTTGAGATGTAACTGCTATAGCAAAACCTTGCATTTCCATGGCATTACCATAAATTCCTCCCTGTCCCTCTGCTCCCAGATCAGTAATCTGGTTCTTTTGTTTTGTTTTTGGTTTGGTTTGGTTTTTGAAAAGAAATGTATTGCTGAATTAAAAGGAACACTGCTGGATTAAATGTGGTACAATTTACCTGGAGGGCCAAATTCACATAACATGTTTCTTCCAAGATTTACCTTTGCTGTGTGAAACAGGCATTCTTTGTATTTCCCAGCACATTGTCCTTGAGTCTTCTTCACAATCATGTCCTCCTTATCTTGATTTAGAAAAGTAGTTGGAAGAACCCTACAGAAAGAAATTCTGCATTTGTAATAGACATACAGAAATTCTTGGGTCATAGAGCTGACTAGATGTTTAAGAGGTTTGGCTCATCTTGCTTTTGAACTGTGGCTTATTAGAGTTAATTGATGAGCAATCTGACACAGAATGAAGCATGAAAATCCCTCCCTCTCTCTAAAGCTCTTCAGTTTTTATTCATTTATCTTCTGTTCTATGGAAGACTCATCAGAGATATGTACTCTGAGGCAAGGTTGATGTGAATCATCACAGTAGATACACTGCATGGTAGTAGTGGAAGTGGAAGCAGAATAGTGGAGGAGAAGACTTGAGAAACTGAAGCAGAAAGGAAACCCCCCTGAGGAACCTCAAATTGCCCAGAAATACTTCCAGCTGGAGACATTACTGGCAAGAATTTTGTCCCTTCATGAATGCAAACAGACCTTCTGGAAATGAAAACACGCGAAAGGGAGCTATTTTGATTTTAATAGTAGTGGGTTGGACACACTAGATTTAATAGCTATATTTAAGTGAGGAACCGTATAGCAGCTAGACAGTCACAGCTATTTAAAGAATACTGTGTTCGGAGAAATAACAGTGCATTTGAAAGATAACAGCTTGATAAGAGAAGCTGAAAGAAAGGGGGGAACTCCTGCATCATTTATAGCAGATTTGAGAGTGTGGAGAGGAATACACAGTTTTGGATGCTTTTCAGAATCTGAGTCTAGATGGGGTATCACGGACTTAAAAAGAGAAACAGAACTACTAAAGTTGCTGGTTTTAAGCTGAGGAAAAGCAATCAGAATTTGTCAGGCAGCAAAAAAAAGCTGCTCCTAAAGAAAACACATTAATAATGAATATCTAAAGGGAGCCTATAAGGATGCTGGAGAGGGAATTTTCATCAGGGACTGTAGCAGTAAACAGGGGATAATGGGTTTAAACTTGGACAGGGGAAGTTCAGACTAGATATAAGAAGTGTTTTACTTTAGACAGAACTTTCTTACTGTGAGGGTGGTGAGGCACTGGAACAGGTTGCCCAAAGAAGTGGTAAAAGCTCCATTCTTGGAAGTGTTCAAGGCTAGGTCGGATAGAACCTTGGGTGACATGGTTTAGTGTGAGGCGTTCTGCTCAAGGCAGGGGTTTAGAATGCGATGAACTTAAGGTCCTTTCCAGTCCAAATTATTCCATGATTCTATGTATAGTGGACTGCAAGATCAGCAAGATCCTACAGAATGTGCAAAGGAAAAACAAACCCAGAAATTCTAGGAAAGGATTTGAAAGATAGGGTAGATTTGCTTGAAGAAAAGCTTGGGTAGATTTGCAAGAAGAGGCATGATAAGCAAAGTGAGGGTTTATTTTGAGGAGAGCCAGCACACCTCTGAGAAGCAGTTATTTTTCAAGAAAGAAAAGAATGTACTTAAAGGATCCCCAGTCTACTTGGAGAATCAGAAACCTTTGTGAGAGCTGTTCAAGATACATTATGGTGCATCCAGTGTATAGATATTACTCTAAGGACAAAGGAAACTCTGTAAGTAGGCTACTGTGGCTAAAATCTCTTGGGTATTGTGCAGAGAAAATTGCATCTGTTGGGACAAAGAGGTAAACCTCAGATCTTGCAATGGGAAATCATTCTTTGTGATTGAAAGCTTCTTAGATGTTTAAAAAAAATAATAAAAGAAATAATAAAAGGCCAAAATTTACAGTTCATTCTGCAAACAGATTTCCTGTTGTTGAGTGGGAACACAGCCCACACCAGGGTTAGGAACAATCTCACCCTGAGGTGCCTGCAATGGACATATCTATACCTGAGTGAGCCCACTGGGTCCCCTTCAGTGAAACAGAGAGGATTGCCTGAAAATAATTTCTTCTTTCTCAATAGACTTTACCTTAAGTATTTAGGGCTTATTCCTCTAACAAGCTGCAGAATAGGGTAAGGAGACATCAGGTATCCCTTTGTTCCTTTGTGTGGCTGCCTATAACTTTATTCTATAGAGATGGGAGTATCTAAGCAGTTAAAAAGCTATTGTTTCTGGGTCAAAAATGTTTCATCATGAAAAATAACCCAAAACAATCACTACATTTAAATTTGAATGAGAATTGAGAATCTAATTTTTTCTTTGTGAACAGAAATTATTTTGAGTATTCTCAGTCATCTCGAGGATTTTAGGCACATTTTAGTCCAAATTTTAATTTTAATTCATAAAGTTTGTGGCTCAAATTAAACCTCTAAAGGAAAAGCTTTTTTTGCCTGATGAAAACCAAATCCAACAACATTGAAATTAGATGTTTAGTCAGCTTACATTTTCTAGGCTTTCTCCTACAAGAAAAAACAAGTTTAGCTTCCCTAGATGGGCACATATTGATAAAAATACATGAATTTTCTGGAAATTATTTTTTATTTTCTTAAAGTATTATGTATCTAATCTGATACTGACCATCTCACCTGTCTTGGTAGAGAGTTTGGGGTGATGTTAAGCAGAGAAAGACCTGGCTAGCCTAACTTCTGTATCAGTGTTTTAGGAATAAGCAACTGGATATTTTGGCTCTATCCCAGTAGGAAGGACTGCAATATCATTCAAGCTTATGATAAAATCTTTACCGTATGTCGGTGCAGCATCCTCTCCGAAGGAATTTTAATCTCAGCTGGGGTCTTGAAGCAGAGCTCTGATAATAGAGATAATAATTGACTGGAAAGGAAGGAAGCAGAAATGCAAACTTTGGGCCTATGGGATCTCTCTCTTGCTCTGTTACACTGATGGAGGTGATTATCTGATTGGACACAGGAATTTTTTCACTATGAGAACAATCAGCCACTGGAATAATCTCCCCAGGGAAGTGATGATTCCCCAGCACTGGCCACATTTAAGATACATCTGGACAGAATATTGGGGCATCTAATCTGAACCATGTTTTTGCCAAGAAAGGTTGGACCAGATGATCCTTGTGGTCCCTTTCAACCTGGTATTCTATGATTCTGTGATCTGCCATGTATATTTTCAGGGAATAAAACGTGAAAGTATTCAGATGAAGAAATGCAGATTGTAAAGTTTCAGTAAGTTTTGTGTCATCTTGTGTTGGATGCCAACTTTTTCCAGAAGATGCCTTGGGAATGTCAAAGGGAGAGACGGTGCCTTTTAAATGGAAACACTTCTGTCTCAAAAGTGTCTTTTCAAAGTCCAACATGTTCATGTAACACTTGAACTTGTTCTGAAACTGTTGTGTTTTTTACCAAGAAATTCACCAGAAGAATGATGATGAATTCTACCTGTACATTTTCCCTCTAGCACAACAGATCTAATCCACAGTAACTGTGCCAGTTTAGGTAAGCTAATTGCAAGTGAATTGGTGCTCAAGGCTAAGCAGTCACATGAGAATAACTGTTCCTGAAAAATTATCTGCATAAAGATGTTTACTTGGGAGTAAGTATTCAAGCATGAAATAGCTACTGTCTTTTACCTTCATAACATATATAAATCTGACTTAACTGCTAGATGCAAAGGGGCACACTATAAAATTCTCCATTTCCAGCCAAAGGTTGAATAGAGGATGGAGGCACAGTAAAGGCTTTAGTGAGAAAAGCAAAGGTTTCCCTTAAACTGAGCTGTTCCATCAGGTACATCCTCTGGCTTGTCCTTAGCTCAAACATGTGCTGATGAATAAACTTGAAATCTCTGCAGAGCCTCACCTCTGGTTTTTGTCCCTGGCCATTCTGCTTTGAACCTCCTATTGGTCTGGGCAGCAGTATCACCCCTTTTCTGAAGTGCATGCTATAGTCTTAGGGTAGAGCTCCAAAGCATTTTTCCCATCATCAGGGTCCCAGGAAAAGTGTTTTTTTCCTTGCTTTGTTTTAATCCCAAACCAAAGCATATTACAGACCCTCCTGATCCTTTTATAGCTCTGTTGGCACAATAGGGGGAAGGGAAACTGTGATGCTCAAGCGGCTACACCATGAGGGAGAGGAGGTTTGAAATTTGTAGGAAAACTCATTTTAACATCTAAAATCTTTTAAATCTTCTTACCTCTTTGGTCAAGGAATTTCTGTGTTTCCTAGGCTGCAGGTTCTGCTGCTGTACATGGTTCATTGCTTTTTAGCCCAAGAAATGAAAATGGTCCCATTAGTAGAAAGTTATATTAATTTTATTAGATTGTTATTCAAGAACATTAAAAAATACTGATGTCTTTATACAGTCCTGATTTTTAAGATGCTTTCTACTTTATCTAACAAGGATCATTGATACTCAGAGACCAGTTCTGTTTTCTTGCGCATTGTGAAAAAAGTCACATTATTTCAGGCATATAACACAGAATACATTAAAATGAAAGACCTCACCTTTAAAAACTCACATTTTCCTCATTGTAATACATGTCCAAATTGTGATAATTTTACTTACAATAAATATGAACTGAATATATTATTCTGGAAGCTGTGCCATTAAAAAGAAACACATAATAATGGAGCAGCTTACATAGTAATATACTGCTTGCCAGGAGTAGGGATACCTGCGTTGGTCCCTGTATGCTGGTGATAAAATATAATGGGAATACTAATGTAGGCTTATGCTAAAATAAAATACGCCATCAGCCATTATGCTTCATGGAAATAAATTTGCTTTCTGCTCCTCCAGACTGCTGTTAACCTTACCTTGTGGGACTAGCAAATTTGTCCTCATCTTTTCTTGCATTTACTAAAGAGGTCACACTGTTTATCTGAGCAGGAATGGTAGAAGTCAGCCTAGTATTTAGGGCTAGGAAGGGGTCTGAACAGAGATGAATGGACACTTTATGAGGAGAAACGTCCTGTTCTAGGCACATGTGTCACTTCTGTGCATGAATAAAAGAACCATAATTTCCAGCACTTTATATAATGGACTGTTTTTCATTCTGTCTTCAGCTTCAGAGACATTACTTTTCCTAAAGTTGCAATGATGTGACAGGCCTTTGCACTTAGGTGAGACTGAAGTGGTTCAGAGGCCAAGTTCTCCAGGGAGAGTATTGTCTCTCTCCATTTTCCCTTCTCAAGCATGCAGAAGTCATATGCATATTATTGCTGTCCCTTCATTGCCTCCCAACCACGAGCTTCTTCTCATGCTGCCTTGAATTTCATGGTAAACCTGAGATGCTATCATCAAGTCCCTGTATAGGCTTGTCATGGTTTAAACCCAGCCACGCAGCTCGTTCACTCACTCAAACCCCCTTTCTTGCCCTCCCCTGCTTCCAGAGGG
>JBAFWW010014282.1:0-33981 GCA_036873685.1 Agapornis canus
ATTAAGCCAAGTAGTTATGGTGATATAGTGGTGATGTAAGATTAGGTATAAAAGTAAGCTGTGTGAGCCAATAAAGCGAAGTGTGCATATCGATCATATTGGTCATTTGCGTCTTCCCTCGCCAAGATCTCCAGCAATACAAGGCACAGTGATTGTTCTTTGTGTTCTCTGAATTAAAAGCTTTAAATGCGTCTTAACGTTTTACTGTCTTAAGCTTTTCCCTTGTTTACAAGCTGAACGATGGTATCTGTCACTCCAGACCATATCTGGAGCTAAGGGTGCCTCATACTTGCTTCATGTTTTATGTATTTCCAGTTGCTGCAAGTATGAGACAAATGATCGATCAGTAGCAATTTGGCTTGGAGTAAATCACGGAACTGCTTTTTACAAATGGCTAGTAGCTGAGGGTGTTTGTTTTCTGGATAATGAGAGGGTAAATTGGGGGTCAAGTTTTGAAGACATAAAACAATGGTTAAAATTAATTGAAGCAAATAGGGAATACTTTACAGAAGATGGGACCCTAAAGCTATTCAAGGTAAGCATTCAGACCGCTGGTGGCTGTATCTCAGCTCAAGTGTTGGGGATGTTACCTCCCTCAGAATCACAAGGGATGCCATGACTTTCCTTATGTTGATAGAATAAATCACATGAATGTTAAGAATGACATGATATGTACTAGGGTGAGAGCACATAGTTTGTATTAAACAATGCTGAAGTTCCACAATGAGTGAAGGCAAATACTACTGTAAAATAAATAGTTCTTAGGTGAATTTCAAAGCAATACCAGGTCTAGTTTGTTTTTTAACATCAATAATACTTCACTTGACTTACACCTTTTTACATGGCTTCCTGTCCCCTCCACGGGTAGGCTGCGGTTGTAGAGAACGATAACCTGTTTAATACAGTGCATTTTATTCATTGCCAACTGATTTCCTCATCTTTCTTTGCTAGCTTCAGGTAGCAGCAAGAGCGCTGCCGGCCCTGGTGCGCTGCAGAGGTCCTGCAGTGATATTGATGTCAACGCTGCCGCAGGCGCCAAGGCATGCCATGCCGCTGGGCAGCCCACTGGAGCCGGGCGCCTCTTGGCAGCCAGGCTGCCCCCAGGCTCCTACGCATCCTTAGGTAAGGGAGATGTCCTCACCTAGAGGGTTTTGTCAGGGGCTACAGGAAAGCACTTCTACCTGTGAAACAATGATCATTTCAGTAGTGCTGGGGTGCTGCAGAAGAGCGAGTAACCAGCTTAGCAAAAGGTCTTATTTGTCGTGTGCTGGGAGAAAGCCAGTGCAAAGAGTGTGTCCATAGTGTGGTCCTTACATACGTTAATCTGGAGTTAATATTAAACACTGAATGGAGTGGTATCCTCGCTTAACAGCAGATGCTAATCATGGAGTAGTTAGGGTTGGGAAGGACCTTAAGATAATCCAATTCCAACCCCCTTGCCATGGGCAGGAACACCTCACACTAAACCATGTCACCCAAGGACATCATGGCTTTTGTGTTTTAGAAGTACTAAGGAAATGAGTGTTAGGACTCTTTGATTTCCATTTTCTCAGCTCCTTAGCTGACTGTTTTACAACAGTGCTAAAGAGACATCCTGACAATACGTGGTGGCTTCTTCACACAATGCAAAAGTTTTTTTTACACAATGGTGCTCAACACTGATGTCATAGATTTTTTTTTTTTTTTGCCTAAGCATTTTAGTGGAACTGTATGGATGTTTTTCATGTAGGTGACAGTCTTCCTCGATAAGAATACTTCCTGTTGGATATATATTGTGCTACAACTGATAAGAGTGCACAGGACTATTGGGTGGTGGTGATGACAGATGCAAGAACCTTCACTAAGTGGGAAGGATAAAGGAATATGGGCAGGGTTTTGTCTGTTCAGGTTATCCATACTATAAGAGTGGCAATAGGGGAAGTGAGATTTAGTATTCACAAAACTGTTAGCTTTTTCTTCTTGGCTTGTATGCTAGTGAGATCACTGATGAGGCTTGTCCTAATGTCAGTATTGCTGAAGATGATCACAAGAGAGGCAGAGAAACCAGATAGTTCTGATTTACCTTGTGTTTGGGGAGATGCTGGGATATGGTTTCCAAAGTTTTGTTGTCCTTTTTAAAACGAAAACCTAGTTTAAATGAGCTGGTTCTTTTTTCATCAGGTCCTACTTGAATTGGTTTGAACACCACTGATGTTAGGATTAAGTTCATAAGTGTGTGCAGTGCTGATTAAAAGGAGTACTTGCTATGTTCAAGGATTTTGGGTGTAAGATCCCTCTAGTGTCCACAGAGGGGAATTGGAGAACCTGGATAGCAGATGGACACACCAGTTTGCTGGGTGGAGGAGAGATGCTTGTGGTCCTCCTAACTTAATGCCTAAAAATCTGAAATGGGAGGGATGATTATTCTCCAAGATCAGATCATTGCCTGGTCTATTCTGGTTTGCACCGGGACATATTCTAAATGTCAGACAAAGCTGGTGTTGAGAAGTAAAAGTGGCACACAGCATGAAGAAAGTAAAACAGAAAGAGCAGTCTCTCTCTGTTAATCTGTCTTCCTGATGCTGCTGAAATGGACTGCTTTGGTCTTAAGAGTTTCACAGAAAGTTATTTCTCAATTGGGATATTGGTTTGCTTTCAGAGCATTTTCAGCAGTATGGGATTCATGCTCAGGATTTTGTAAGCAAGGGTTGAGGAAGGAGGGCACAGAGGTTTTCAGGGAAGTGAATAGTGGTGGGTTCATGCAGGGTTAAAATGCAGAAATAAAGAAATGGCTTATTCTCTTCATAGTTTATGGGTTTGGTGAGTGAGGGTGGGGGAGCAGAATAAGCAGGTCAGATTCTTTTGAATCCTTTCCTTGCTTTGCCTTGCTAGCAGATGCTATCACTTGTGGAGAAGAAACTAGTGATGGTTTGAAATGGCACAATAATGTGATGCTACCAATGTACAGTAAAGGCAAATCCTATACCGGTGTTATAAAGGCAGTGATGGTCAAGGAAGCCAAGGTTTGTTTGTAGTCACACAGGCACTGTACTGCTTGATAGAGCTTGGCTTATTGTCCTAATTGTATTTTTAATATTGGTAAGGTGGTTAAATTACACATGTAGAATGTGAGTGTTGTATGTTTGTATGGATTAACCACACAATCCACCTCAGAATAGTATTTGCTCTTAGTTTTCAAAAGGTAACCTTAAAATAATGGGGTATGCATCCAAGCAAGTACCACATTTCAGAAAACAGGCTAATTTGTAAGCTCCCCTCTGTTCATAGCAAGGGAGTTGTTTCATATGAGTCCAAATGTGGAAACTTTTGTGACAGAATTGTCAAGATAATGCTGACCATGCTGCTAAAATGCCTAGAAGATGTTCCTGTCTTTCTGTGCTGCTTTCCACATCTTCTCAGGTGTTGCAGTCAATACCAAAAATAAGAAATATTGTCTCATGAAGCTTGGGTTAATTTTCACCCTCCCTTACAGAGAAGCATCCACCTTTTGCCTAAAGAGCTGCCAGATTTAGAGCCTCAGAGGACCACAAATTCATGAGCTTACTAACCTATAGTCATCTCTGCCTCTCCTGGTTTTATTATTAATAGAAGAACTGTTGCTTATTTATGATTTATTTTTATTAAGACTGCTCTAGAAGCAGGAGGACATTCTCTCGTTATTTTAAATGTTGACTGCCTCTGACATAGCCAAGTATTAATGTCCTTCTGGAGGAGATTGGAGCTGTAATTATATCCCTGTCAAGCTAAATGGTTTGATTTTGATTGTTCCTGTCGGAATACATGTGTGCTATCTTCCAACTGAATCTTTAATGCTTTTGAACAAGAGTGGAACTTCCTTCCATTTGTCCCCTGTCTTTATTGTCATGGGTTTTTTTTCTGCTGCCCCTTACCCTAGGTGGAGCTTCATGCGCAGGAGCAAATTTTATAAGGAATATAGTTGCTCAGTAATGATATAAATATGAACTAATGCTTCAGTAGTGGTTGATGTCAAACCTGAAACAGATCATAAATGTTTTACTTGTGAGGGTTTTCTTCAATCTGAGTAATGGAGAGAGAGAGATTCTACATCCCTGTGCAGGGTACCCCTTTCCATAGTTCTGTACCTTGTACTGAGAGAAGCCTTCTTTTACTTAAGGTAGCTTAAACATGCATGAATTGGATAAACATGTCTGCTGTGTTTAATATTAATGTATTTTCCTTAATTAATGTTTTATGACTCTGCTGTGAACACCTTTATTCTAACACACTAAGTTTTCCATGTTTCTTTGCCTGCTTTTTCAACAAAGAGGATACTTCTGACAAGATGGATGGTAAGAAATCATTTCGTCTGTCCTCTTAATTCTATTAAATACTTAATAAAGTGTATTATGTAAAATTATTATTTAATATGTTTCTTTTCATTAACAAAAATACTGTTTCCATTAACCCTTATGAAATCTTGATGTCTTAATATATGTGTTGTGTCAATGCTGTATTTATCAATGTTTTTGATGACTGGTCTATCAGCAACAGAAACTTTGTCAGAAATGGTTGTTACTGCTATTCTGTTTTAAGAGCGTTGTTAATTACAGAGCAAGTCTAATCAGTACATGCATTTTTAAAACTAACTGTAGCTCCATCATCTTCCATAAGGTTTATCTGTAAAGTCAAATTATTTGGCTTTGTGGCAGAAGAGCAGTGGGAGAGCAGAAGATGCTTGGCCACATAATTAAGGATTTTTTAAGAAATTAAACTGAAATCTCTTTCAAATGTACCCTATCAAAATCTAGTCTGGCTACTGAATTTCAAATGCTGGGAAATCCTCTAATATAGTGTAATTCTATTAAACAATAGGTTGTTAAGAAGACCTATCTGTTCAAACAACTTACGTGTATTCCAGCTGTGTTTTAGCACTTGGGTTTTCTTAATTCGTTGTATTAAATACATGAAGGCAGTTGTCATGTATTTTTATCCTAACTGCAAAGCAGTTAAAAATGGAATTTCTAGCAGCAGTTGTCTGCAAGTTTTGCTTCCCTTGTAATAAAGTGTGTTGTGGTAGATCCCTCAAACCCAGAATCCCGAATCATTTTAAAGCACAGGTCATCAGTTTCATGAGAAGCAGTTGAGAGTGTGTGTGAAAATTTGAGCCATATTCAAGCATTGCAGGTGGCAAGCCTACTTGAATAGAATGAGGGGAGTTTGTACAGGAAGTCTTGCTTATTTCCATGTCAGATTCCCTTATGTTCCCTTATAATCTTAATCTTGAACTTCTGCATATTGTCACCAGCAACAAAGGTTCTTAGGGCTGTGTGTGCAGGCTTCTTCTTCAGCTCAGACCAGTAGTTACAACTGCTGGTGTCCCACACATCATTTTAAAAACAGTAGGGAAAGTGTCCCACAGTTGGTCAGTATAACACGGTTTTTTATAAGAGGGTGTCTGTAGGTGCCTGTGTGAGACAGGATGAACACAGTTTAGCTCTCCCAACTGTAGCTGCTCTGATCTAACTGGCACCAGGAGGAACTAACCTTCTTTAACTTCTCCACTAACCCTGCCCATGTGGTTTTACCACTTCTTTTGCTAGTGTCTTATAATAATCCATTGTCAATCACTGGAGATGAACAAACACCAGAAAACTGATTTCATAAACCAAAAGTGAGTAGTTTTCTGTGACATAGCTCTTGGAGCTGCTAGTGACCCTTTAGCCATCCAAACCAGGTGGGTAGCCCAAGGAAGGAGAAGCAAAACAATCCCTTTTAGGAGCAGTTAGCTGTTAGCCTTGTTTAGGTGCTGCGTAGAACCTGCCTTCCAAGATCCAGCTCTGGAACATGTTGCATCTAGGGGTGAATAAGTTAGGGTTTGGGATTTTTTGATAGAGACTGGCAAATTTGATCTGGAAAACATTGAGGCACTCCTACATACATTACTGTAACTGATTTTTGAGAGGAAGCATTGAAATTTACACTGAATTAATCTTTTAGAGGGATTTTTTTTTAACACCTGGAAGGTAGTGTACGATGAGGAAGCCATGGCCAAATCTGCTGCGAAAGTTCAGCTGAGGCCAGCCAGAGGCACTGACAGATATTGTAGTCATTGAAGTTCTTTTACAAGGCAGAAACAGCAGAAAGTGAAAACAGAAATGGAAATACCCTTTGGTTTTTTGTGAGGCATTTAACATTTTTATCACTACCACTACATGTTTTATTCCATAATCAGATCTGTTTCAAAAGAACTTGGAGAGAGGAAGGACTGCTATTTAAAGAGCTTCCCATCAACTCCTAAGTACTGATGTCAGTAAAAAGATTTGTCTGACTCTCATTTTGTCAACATCAAGCCTTAAGCTTGGCATACTTGTTCATGTGTGATCTGCTCTCAGCAAACTCCTTGCTTCCACTTCTCTGAGCAACACTTCATCTTGTGCATTTTCAGAGAAATCATGGACTTAATTCGGAGACATCCTCCTTGCTGTTATCACTGTCCAGTGTGGGAAACACTGTTTTTTCTGTGTATAGTTTATAATAGTATGTTTTCGTTTTCAGAAGGTCTTGCACAAAGGTATTTTAATGCCTCTTTTCATCTGTACGTGGCATTTTGTTGACTGATCTCAGTTTTGATTTTTTCCTGTTTATGTTTTGTGGTGGTTTTGTAAACCAATCTGGAAGCCACTGCTAAATATTGTGTTCCTGTAACTTACTGGTAGTATAGCCTTGGTGTTTCTTGATAATGTTTCTTCAGTTTGGTAATGGAATTGCAACACAAAAGCCTTAGCCCTCTCAATAAGATTTGTCAAGTTTCATAGAATTAATCTCAAAGGAATTAGAGAGACACAGTATTGTTTGGAATATCATGTATTTTATTATTTTTCTTTTGTTTAGGAACAGCTTCTGAAGATGGTAAGAAAATATTTTGTTAGACCAGCTCATATTTTAAGCTTCTTATTTTCATTGATACAAATTAAGCTTTAAAAGTAGAATATGGTCTTTCCAGGACTTTGTGGAGGTTCAAAAGTCCAGATTGCTTATGCATCTAATACTTGGTTGTCTTGTAGTATCTTCAAAATTCTTTTGCTTTTATTTCATTTCTTGAGTACTCATCTGCAGTAGAGGTGCCATGGCTTAACATTTTGTTTAGTATAAAAAACATAGGAGCTTTATCATTTTCCATTTGTTTTTTAAAGCCAGTCTTGTCACAAAATATTCCATCAGATGTGTTTGTGCTCTGGGAAGCAGGTGCTGCTATTACTCATCTCTCTGAGACCTGAGAATTCATGTTCAATATGCTATTAACATTTAAATCTGTCATTAGTAGATGGATGTAGAGACTCCAAGTGAGTTAACAGTTCATTTGATTCAGAAGCACAAATTTTGTACTCTGATAAAATTGAACCAGGTTCCAAGTTGTAATTTAACATGGTATTGAAATAGTGGCACTCTGTATTCCCAGGTTTTTGGGCCAGATTCTGTATGCAGTTACATGTCTTGCAGTCTCACAGCACTCGATGGGAAAACATTGCTATTGCACAGGGATAACTAGTAGAGTTTGGACTAGTTAATCTAACCATTCTAACTAGCATTTTTGTGTTTCTAACTTTAGTGAATAACCTCCTTTATCCTGATTCTCTTATAGACTCTCATCTATGGCTATTCCCTCTACTTGGATGAATAATATTAACTTGGTTGGTCTCCAAATTCTGCTGTGGAAAGCCTAAAGAGACTAGAACTTAATACCAGTCTGTGTATCTAATTCTTTTGGGTCTAATATTGACTCTAAATGTCTAGAAAACATTTTAATGATGCTGATTTTAAAGTGAATTGCTTGTTGAGCTGCAGCTAGCCTGTATAAGCCTTTTGGGGTTGGTTCTTGCAATTTGCAGGAATTTGGTTAGCATGATTTTTACTTCATTTTTTCTGTTGCTGCAGAGATTGGCTCAGGAAATGTAGGATATACCTCTACTATTTTCTTTTATGAACAATCTTTCAGTTACTTATGATTCATCCAACTGGGGTCTTCCTTTCTTTTGCAATTTCACTGTACGTGCTGGGTGTTATGAAGAACACTGCTAATAATGCAGAAAAGTTAACTCCAAACCAAGGTGGTTTGGCTTTGTAGAGGGAAGTGAATCTATTGGTTTACTTCTTTTATTTGTTGAGAAGAGTAGTATTTCCTTATATTGTGTTCTCACTGAGAAGTACTTAAGTGTACTTGCTCTGTGTAAAATGCTGCAAAAGGTGGTGGAATCAGGTAGAAGTTTGTGTAACTGTGGCCAGGCTAATGGTGGAACCTTCCTTAATAGGAAAGCCAGTATTTAGATTTCGGAGGAGTGAAGTTAGGCAGAAGCCTCAGGACTCAATCAACATAAATTTTGTAGGATTCTGACAGCAAAAGCAGAATTGCAACCACAAGTAATCATGAGAAGACTGTACCTGGTACAGCAGCATTAGTATATGCACTGCTTATTATATTTAATAAACTTCCCTTTTTTTAATGTAATCAACCTATTGGTGGAGGAAGCAAGAAGGAGCTAGTTAGAGTCAGGGTGTTCAAGTGGTAGTATTAAATCATTTACAGAAACGTGCAGCATCAGAGGGGAAGTACTTTGATTCCTCCACTATTAAGTCCTTCAAGGTGTTCAAATTTCTACTAATTATCCCAAATGAATCTTCACCAGCTGAGTTACATTATGCTGCTTTCTTATCTAAAGAAACTTAAGAGAATGTTAGTAAATGTTTCAGATGCTTTGCTTTCTACATTACTGTGAAAAACTGATCTAATGCCCTTTTTCTGTTCTAGGTCGTGTACGGACAAAGCTTTCAACACCTTCTGCTGGTATTGGCAATTCTAAAACAGATTCAAGAGGCCGGAGTAGAACCAAAGTGGTGTCACAGTCTCAGCGTATGTATATTCTATTTGTCAGTTATACCTGATAAAGAGGCCAAATGCTTAAGCATATATTCATTGACCAATGGCTACAGTCAAAGTTAACTTTAAAACATAGCTACATACTGAGTTGTTGTTCTGTGCCTTAGGTTCTTCATCGCCAGACAGCAATGAAGGTATTTTTTCAGTGTTTTGGGTCAGTGGTATTTGCATGCTTTTCTAATTCATGTTGTTTTTCTCTGGACAAAATAATAGGTTAGGTCTTCATGTGCCAATTAAATTAGATATTGGGACAAGAAATGAAAACTAAATCTACCCTTAAATTCTGTCTTCAGTTATAACTTCTCAACATTCTTTTCCCCCCCAGTTTCTGACCTCCCCAACACAAAAGACCAGTTAACTTGTATTGGGCACAAATGAGGCATGGATGAGAAATACAGAAGAGTGGGTACACTGAATGGTGTCCTCAGTGTAACCTGCCAGACCTAATTGTCATTTTTCAAAAAGCCTTATTTTTCAGCCACACCTATCTGTTTTCATTTTAAGCTGGATAGTACTTTAGCTTTTGGATCTTTTTGCACAGTGTTCATGTCTAAAGAGATAAGGTGAATTGATACTGAAATAACTAGATTTGTTTACATGTGGTGATGTGTCAAAATTAAATGCATGAATGCATTTTTACAGCCTTTCATTACTGTTTCTGTTCATCACTGATGGCTCCAGATAGCTCATTAGAACCTGTCAGTGGGGGAGAACAAGAATTCTGAGATGTTCTAAGGAAGATACCCAGGCACATACAAGTGGACAGGTGAAGGGCAGTTGTGGCACCATGTGTCAGCTTTGGGGTTGCCTTATCTGACTGGAAATCGTCACATCCTTGTGGGGAGAAAAGTGCTCCATGTTTCCATGATTGGTTACTTCCCCAGCAGATAGTGGGAGAACAGCTTCCTATCAGATTGAAGCTTTTTGCTTTTATGTTTTAATAATTGCTGCACCACAGATGCTTTTGTATATTTAGGTTATAACAGTGCTTTTGTTCAAAGATCATTTTATGAAAGACTTGCAAATTTGAATGCTTTTATAAAAGATACTTTCTTTTGAGGGTTTCAGAAGCCCTTCACTCTCCTACTTTTAAATTGTAACATGAAATAAGTGTCTATACAATCTATAGCTCATTGGTTTATTCTTATCTATGGAAAAAAATAGCTCCATTTTTTTCCTCTCCTTTCCTGTTTGGTTGTCAGGTCATTCAGCAACATGTGCAAAAATGACATTGCAATCTTCATTCAGAGAAAAAGAATTGAATTTCTGAATGGAAACTAATTCTTACTCTTGTACCTCAGATGAATTTCAAAGAGGAAAATCTGAAATTCTGTGCAAGTCTTTTCAGTTGTGCCATTGTGAGTTGGTTTTTTGTCATCCACCGCACCTGCAGCTCAGTTCCTTTACTGTCTGTCTCTAAATTAAAGTTTTGGCCTTGTGTGTGATTTTTTTTAATTTTTTTTCTTTCTGTTCAGCTGTTGAACCTCTTGAACCTTTTTGGCAATGCAGTATTCTTTGAAAGGATATGGAGGCTCCAGTTTCATGTTTAATTGAAATGTAATTCTTCAGTATTATCCAGTTATTGATTAGAAAGCTGAAGAATTGTAATTTGCTTGTGCAGCTTTGCTTCATCTGCTTTGTGCATAGCATCTGAGTTTAATTCTTCAACTATGGAAGCTATTTAAAAGCACTGCTTTAACATAACCCCCTGTGGCTTTTTTTTCCTGTGTGAAATGACTAAAGCTTTCTTATTTCCATTTGCCATCCATTTCTTTAATCTGCTCTGCTCCCTCCCTCTTCATGGATTATAAACCCCTACCCTAATCCTGCCTTTACACTTGGTCAGGATCACAGTCTGCTAACCCCATTGGTGGTAAGAGTCTATGGTATTTGTGTACTCATCATTGTTTGATCACCTGTTTGACATCTCTCATTTGAGGACCCTATTCAGCAGAAACTCTGGCTCACTTTTCTCACCTGCTTGGTTATAATCCTTATTTAGAAGGCAGTAGGGTTGGGAGGTTTTGGTCATTTTTGGAATGCTGTTTTATTAATCCTTCTTTCATCGTTCACTTCCCTTAGACCTGCTGCCAGTGCTAGTACTGATAACAGTGTGCCAGTGGTGTTATCAGCATTGTGTTTTCAGGATATTAAGCTTCATTTGGTTTGCTTGTGTTTAGCAGGTCAGACTGTAGGAAGATAAAGTACTAGAATGAGAGCTTGCATTTCTTTTATATATTCTGAGACTTGAGTAAGTTTTTCAGGGTTTTGAACTATTGAATAAAACCTTCAAAAAGTCTCCAGCAGACTGAAGACTTTTGAAGTATTTTAGTTGTTTTAAAGAGATACAAAATACTGGAGGGCAGGAAGAAGGCACTAGAATAGCACGTCTAAGTTGAATGCCCTGATATGCAGAAATTGCTTAACCCTTAATTTTTGCAGCCCACAGCAATTGTACAGACTTGCCCATTCTTTTTGCTATAGAAGTTACTCTTGATTTCTGCAGGCTGTTTAATATTTTGTTTATCATTTCTGCTGAATAGGCCCATCATTTGGAAAAGGGATTTTGCTAAGTGATCATTTCTGGTTCAAATTCAAACAATGAAAGTCTATGCATGGTGCATTGCTTCACTTTTCCCCTACCCTTCTTCCCAGCATATGTTCTATTTTGTTTGGGATTTTGTTTCTTTTCCCATACAGTCAAGCTTTAATCAACTTGTGTGTTTTTTTTAATGTACCTCATAAGAAGTAACCCATGAAACTCACTTGAGATGTTGCATGTGAAGTCTGTAGATCTGATAGCATAGCTGTGGGCATACAGTTACTGGTTAATTTTTAGGGATGAATGGAAGGTTTGTATATGTATGGAATTAACCTTGGGTGAAAATTATGTTTTGCTTTTTACTTGGTCAGACTTCTTGAATTCTGCAGTTGGAGGCAGTATACTTATAGCAACTGGTGGTATAGATGAGTTACAACTAGAGAAGAATGGATTCCCTATTAGCGCTTAGAACTTTAATTTTCTGTTGCTGAAACATCGAAATTGGGGATTAAGACCAGTTTCTGGTAGTGAGTGCAGTGTGTTGAAGGTTCATAGCACTCCATAGTGCACAGTTTTGATTAATAAAAGTATGAGATTCTTAAATATGTCTTGATCAGGTTTTTTAGCTTGTTTAAAACCAGTTGAAGATTGTCATTTGAATCTGTGGGATAGTATCCTCAGAAATGAACACAAGAACTTTAATTGTCTTTAGTGACATTTTATTTAACTTCTCAGACAATAGTGCTTAAAGACCCCATGATTTTAAAAGCAAGAGTGAAGAGTTTAAATATTAGGAAAAATACGTTATTTTATTGTGACATTGGTTGCATTGGGAGAGCTGGGTAATTATGAAATCACTAGTTTAAGGTTGCTCCCTTTAGCTTTTTAGCAGATTTTTGGGGTTGGTTTTTGATTTGGTTTGGTTTTGTTTGGTTGTTTGGGGTTTTTTTGGGTTTTCTTTTTTTTTGTTTGTTTGGTTTTGGTTTGGTTTGTTTTCATTTTTGATGGAAAATGTGATTAGAGTCCATGTTAGAGACATTGGAACTGTTGATGAAGACTAGAAATACTGTTCATGGTTTCTTAAGCATATCAAGTGCTAAATACCATGTCAAGTGCTTCCTTGAATTGATAATTTTACCTACCTTGTACACAGTGCTCTAAGAACTTGGAACAAGGTATTTATTTCACATTTGTACCTTGTCAGTTTTCCAGACCATTTCAGTCTACCACCACTTCCCTACTAACTTTAAGCATTTCTTTTCTTTTCAACCACAGTTGTGTACCTCCTCTAGCAGTTACTTACATTTGTTCATTTTGCCTTCAGCTGGCAGTAGATCTGGGTCTCCTGGAAGAGTTTTGACAACAACCACGCTTTCCACTATGAACACAGGAGTTCAGAGGGCGTTAGTGAATCCTGCAGCCGCACAGAAGCGGAGCAAAATCCCACGAAGTCAGGGGTGCAGTAGAGAAGCAAGTCCTTCCAGATTACCAGTAGGTAAGAATCATTGAATAACTTGGTTTCTTTTTAGCCCATCTTACTGCAAGTGCCAGCTTGTGTTCAGTTATAGGTGGATGATAAAATTGAAGTAAATGTCAATAAAAGTCTAAACAATGCCTATTTTCTGAGGCTAGTCTTCACCAGGTGTAAATTTAAGCTGGACCTTCAGATTTTTGCCATTTATTTGTCAGAATGCAGTAGTAGTTCTCCTCACCTCCCTTTGTACCTTCTCTTTCCCTTTTCTTTACTTCCTATCCCTACCCCCAAAACACCCATGTCCATTGAATGAAAGTGTGATACCATCTTGATACTTTCTTCATTACTTTTGCGTGTTCTTCATATGTGTGCTTGCATGTGTATATTTCATTGACAGAAAAATGAGTGTCATATATCTTAGACCTCCTGATATAACCTGATTATTGCAAACAATACTGTTGAAGAGTGTCAGCTGATGTTAATGGTGTTGCTGCTGCTCTTTGGTTTGTATTTTGCCTTTTACCTTAGCTGCATTAATTTCCTGTGTTCTATCTTTGGAAAGCCATGGGGTTTTTAATTTGTGTTACTGTTGATCAACTTGATCTGAGAACAAATTCTGAATCAGTACTCTCTTCAGATTTTTTCATTGCTTGTTCCCTCTTAATCCTTTTTAAGAAGTTTCCCGGCCATTCATTTAGAAGTTGGTAAATCCCCATTTTGAGCTGTATGAAGCAATAACTTCATTGATAGACGTAGTATGCTCCAGCACAATTAAACAAGTGTGCACAAACAGCTATGACTTCAAATACAACATAATCATCAGTGTCTAGTCTTACAAATGCGTCTTTGATCTTACTTCAAAACCACAATTGCATTAAAATTGCAACTTTTATTATGTCTTCTCCCTTTTGTGCTGCTGTTTGTCTGTACCCTGAATCCTACTAGCACGAGGCAGCCGCATTCCTCGCCCTAGCGTGAGTCAGGGGTGCAGTAGGGAGGCCAGCCGTGAAAGTAGCAGGGACACAAGCCCTGTCCGCTCTTTCCCACCCCTGGGTAAGTACTCTCTGCCCCTTGTCCTGCATGGCTGTTCCTGCCCTTCATTGTTGCTCCTAACGAGTCCATGCCTCCTTCATTTAGCTTATAGCCAGCCACCATTGTTTTCCCTTCCTTTGGCTCCTTCCATGGAGCGCTGACCAATGTGTGAATGGGTTGCACACTTGAAAAACGAACGCTCTGCTAGTGTTAGTCTTACCTTAAATGCCGCACTTGGAAAGGTGTGTGATGGGTGGCATCTGGGTGCCTTTTTTCAAAGGGCAGTTCTGGTTTTGGAAGGATTTTTTGAAACTCTGTGTTTCTCTCCTTACTACAGCACTCATGGCTTGGGTGCAGTTAGATAATCCAGTTCTCAGTGACCTAGAGCAGAGTACAATGTCGCTGTCATCCTCTGCCTGTCCCTGCACCAGCTGCTAGGGCCTGCTGCTGTTCAAAATTGCTCTCTAGCCAGTGAATCATTTTGGTGTATAAGAAGAAAATATACTTCATTTTATGGCTTCTTAGCTATAGTGTCACCACTGTGTCATATGAAAAAATAGCAGAATTACAACTTTTTGCTATTAAAGCAAATAAAGAAGATGGTGCGGATACAGAACCAATCTACTGGAGCAGTGTTATGAGGTTGCTTTGCATTTTGGAAAACCAGGCAGTGCACATAGCAGAGTCCTTGTACAAGTAGATGAACAAAGTACCATTCTGAAGCTTACTTTTTATCTGCATGGCACAAGTGAGAAGTAGTTGAGGCAGCAGCTGTTGTTCAGTAGGGAGGAAGAGGAATCAAAACCTTTGAACTTTCATGCACGTACAGCTATATCCAGCCTGCTTTTCTAGTTCAGCTTGTCAGCCTGGCACTTGAAGGATTTGGCAAGGTTGTTGAGCTGTGTCTGTTCCTGAAATGTCAGTAAGACACAGGAACACTGGTTTGCAGTTATTTTGACGTGTTGGTTAAGGATTAGGGAAGCTTCTCTACATATCCATGTCAAGGTCACTAGGAATTCAGTAGTAAATGTCGATAAAAGTCTTTTTACGTATTGGGTTTGTGTGTTTGGGTTTCTTTTTATTATTTGGTAATACAAAATTCTGTACCATTGTATCTGTAAGTAATATTCTGGGGTGTTGTTTTTGTCTGAGTTAGTGTTCACTATGTGTCCCTCTTCTGTTTGTTCAAGTGTAGCTTGCAGTTAATACCACCTATTAAACATAGCCTGAAGTAGGAAATCTCTGGTTTCTATCTCAAATTGGGGCACCCAACTGTACTCCTAATTAGCATTGGAAGTCTGTTGTGGTCTGGTAAGTTAGTATGCTTCCTGTCAGGCATGGGTTCACTGGCAAAATGCAGATTAATTGAATGAAAGCTGTTTCAGTAACTAATGCTAATTTGCTCAGATACTGTTTAATTGGGAAATAAAATTCAAAGTGGACATTATGCAGGGTCAGTTAGTAAACTCATAGTTTTTAGCAAAACACAGCTGGCCCTGTTGTTGTAGTACACACACAGCTTTGTTCCTTTTACAAAGGAGGGTATTTTCCAGATCTTGTTGTGTTCCTTTTGCTACCCTACAGCTTGACTTAAAGTGCATCTGTGTGAGACCTGACTTACATTTCAGTTTTGGTCAAATGCTTGTTATTGTAAGAGATCTGTGTTAAGCTAATACCGTAAGATGGGTCTCTGGGATCAATGCTACTTGAGGTTTTGTATTCTGATATCAAGAAAAGTACCTATAGAAACACAATAGATTGAATTGTCTGACAGTATGGAGAATGCAAAATAGCAATCCAGTGTTGTTAAAAAAAACCAACCAAGCAGCAGCTGTACCTGGAATAAATGAGGATTCCTAGGACTTCTTCCATTATGAGTTATTCGAGTAATTTTGAGTTTCATTTAGTGTTTGTTGGAGCAGTTTTGTCTGTTAACTTCTAGCAAAAATACTAAATGCAGTGTTTTTCAAGGGTAGAAGATGACATAAGGCAAATTCAGATCTGTGATTGTAGCTAGAGACAGTTTTACATGGGGATTGGAAGGGGGGAATGTATTCTGTATTGTGTCTGATTCTCAGCACAGCAATGTTTGCTTTGGAATGCTAAGCCCTTTTGGGGTGTAAGATGACCCAAATACTACCTAATTGTTGCTCTGTATGTGCTTGTATGAAGTGTTTATGTCACCTCACATACCAGTATCAGATTATAACCTGGGGGGATACCACCACTCTTGAAAAACAAGGGATTAGTCATTTAAAGGGATTTTTTCTTGTTACATACAGTTAAATAGATCAGACTAGTGTAACTTTCGTATTTTAACTAAGAAATTATGTTATTTTGAGGCCATTTAAAATCTTATTTTAATTCATTTGTTAAAAACCACCACAACAAAAACCACCACCACAATCAGTACTGGCACAATTTCTGCCATTTGAGGGGTACAAAGAATATTCTTGAGAATATGCTTTGGAGTAAAGTATGTTTGATCCAGTATAGTGCTTCCTTCTACTGTCTCAAAAACTTGACCAGCCTGTTTCAGATCCCTGTGGGGGCAGGATCATCTTGAATTCTGTGCCTGAAGTTTGAAGTTTTACTTGTACCTTTAATTTTCAGGGCTTGGCGATGGAAAGTATTTGAAAAGTTCTATCCCATTATTGCTCGTATTTAAAGCTCTGTCAACCTTGACACCTCTGGTTTGACATCCTCTGTCCCATCTCCTTTTCCATGCTGAGATGCACTCCTAAAGAACCAAGGACTTCACGAAGCATCAGTTGCAAAATAGAATTTCCTAGATAAGCAATTTCATATGGGTTTAGTTTGAAATGAAATGAAATAAATTGCTATGCCTTATGTAAGGAGTAGAAAATTTCATGTGGAAGACCCACAGTGGTGTTCCTGGGACCTCTACAAGACTTTGGATTGCTTTGGTTGAGAGGTATGCTTCCCAAATGGGATTTGGTCTGTGTGAGGGTAACTAGGTTCAAATTGGACTCGTACATTGTCAGAGTTCATCAGAGTAGAGGGTTATTCATGGTTTCTATTTATACTATTTCATGTATCCACAAAGTACAAAATACTTGTATTTATAGTTAAAATCATAACTGTCTGTCTGGGGGTTATGTCACTGTGGGTGGACATTTGAATTCAAGTTCAGATTGTCAAACCTAGTTTCATTTACGTGGCTGTTTAACTTGGGTGAACAGAAGAAAGAAGATAAATTGTTGGACATATGTTGTATTTAAAATTGCTTGGTTTAAGAAAAAAATATTGGCAATGGTGAGTCAATTTCTTTAGCATCTCTAAAAGACCAGTTTTATACAAGTGCCAGGAGGAGGAGAGTGCTCGGTTTTATTCGAGTCCTTCAGGATCTTTGGTTCCTGCTTTCCATAACTTTAAAGACTCTTAATGAGCAACTAACATCAATGTTTCAGTTTCACATTTGATTTTTTCAAAACAAATAATACCCGTGTGAAATATGAATAGCATTAAGTTATTTTCAACCTTTAATTAAAATTGATTTTAACTTTCATTCAACGTAGTGGTGAGTTTTAGCAGAGGTTGACTTACCTGCACGTAGGCAGGAACTCTATTTTACACAAGCTGCCAGCAGCCAGGACAGTAAGTTTATGCAAGAGGCCCTGCTTGTAGGTGATGTATGTAAGCACGTAGACTTGAGGTAACTGCAATAGAAGACCAGTATCAGTGGAGCTATTTAGATATTGCTGAGGATTCTTGTGTGTTTGTGTGCATGTGTCCACACATCTTCCCTTTAAACATATTTGCTTTTAATCTGCTGTTTAATCTTTTTAATTTAAAAAGAAAATCATGCATGAAATGCCCACTGTACCCGAACCCATATAATTCTGTGTAATCATGTTCTGTATAATCAAAGAACTTCCCTGGAGCTTTTTCCTTCTGTGTAATGCTCAGTTTCTTTTGCTAAAGCTGAATCCTTTCATAAGTATTCTTTGTTCATCTAAGCAACTATTGCAGCACTCTGATTCCGTGGTAATAGATAGGGTTTATATGATCCTGTTATTGCAGCTTCCAGGCATCACTCCAGATCCACTGGTGCTCTCTACACTCCTGATGTTTATGGGGCTACAGGTGAAGGATGAGTACACTTTGCTGTCATCTGTGCAGTCATCCTGGATTGTTTTTTTTCCCCCACCTACTTGGTTATTCTCATAGTTCAGTTTTTTAAAGCATTATTTGTATTAATTTGAGTATTGTGGTTTTAGTAATCCAGGTAGTTGTGTTTATGTTGCTAGATTTTGTCTCCACCCTTCAGCCAATGTTAATCATTTTCTTCCTTAACAACAACCATTTTATTTTTACTTGCAGAAGACCTTTTTTCTTAGTTTTCCATTTTTTCAGTATTTGTAGAGCTTTCATTATGCATGTAGTTTCCTAATCAGCGCTCTCAATAGCATTCCCATTCCATTTGCTTCCTTCTAAAATGAAAACAAAAACCCAAAATGAAGAAGACCTAAAAAAAAAAAAAAAAAAAAAAAGGTTTTTTAATTTAGAACCATGGGTTTGTGGGATTTTTTTTCCCCCTGTGGTACTAGAATAGAATGTGTGCATCTGACTTGGTTTTTACTTCATTTCTTACTTTTCGCTGCACCACTAAAGACTTCAGAATGGAAATAATCAGTATTTCAGCCACTACATAATTTGTTAGAAATGTTAATAAGCAATTGCTTTTCTTCTGCTTGGGTTTTTTTTAAGAGAGTGTGATATTAATGTCCAATGTTCCTCTTGTGACTGAATTCTTTCTGTTCCTTTTTGTTGTTATAGCAGGTTCCAGCTTTGGAATTAGTCAGTCAAGTCGATTGTCGTCATCAGTTAGTGCTATGCGAGTTCTCAACACGGGTTCCGATGTGGAAGAGGCAGTAGCAGATGCTTTGGTAAGAATCTCACATTTACTCTGTGTAGGATTAGAGACTCTTCAAATGTTTGGTACCTGTGTATCAAAGTATGCAAAAGAACTTGTCAGTCATGATTTTACTGGCTTCTAGGTGGGGAAAAAAGAGAAACAGAATTGGTAGAGCTGCAAAGTGTTGGGATTTTTGTTCTCTATATAATTCTTAACTTCTGAGAAAGGTACATTACATAGCAGACAGGAAATAATTTTGGGTTGCTCTGTTGAAGTGTCCCAAGGAGCCACTTGAGCAGGTTGCATTAACCAGCAGTTGGCCACAACAGCCAAACTCTGGGTAAGCTGAAGGCTTGTTGGAGCTGGCAGTGATGACAGCTGAAGCAGTCTGCTTCTCATAAGCCTGGGTTCTGTTTGAAGTTGCTCTGTCAACATGTAAGATTGATGCTGAAGAAATAAATGATGGCTTGGCAAGCAGCTTTTTCTAACTTTAGACTTTTTCTTTTCAAACTGTCACACTGAGTTAAAACTGGTTCTGCCATTCCCTTTCTCAACCTTTGCTGTTCTCAAAAAGGGAGCATTTGGCTCCTTGACCTTTCTGCCCCAGTAAGTCAAGCTGAACACGTCATGTCCTTTGCTATTCTGACATGTACATCATCGAGCTGAAGTCTTCAGCTAATGTCAAATGAATCAGATACAAGTATTTAACAATACTCAAATAGTATACACTAACTGATAAAAAAGTAAGTACCTGTTACCTATTGATCAGTCAGGATGCTCTAAGGAAATCATTTTTGCTCTTTTTACTAATGTTCTAAATAATCTAAATAAGTAGCCAGATATGACTGGACAGGGAGAAACAGGATGTCAAAGGAAACCATCTGAAGAACTCTGGCATGTTCTTAATCTGGTGATTTATCGGTTCCTTGGTTCAGACTGTCTTCTTGGCATATCAGTTAAATATTGGTGTGTCTTCACTGGCATAGAGATCCAGGATATCTTTGAAATCTTGTCTGAGAAATCATGGTGAGATTGAGTGGGTTTTCCCTTTTCTGATACTGTAAACTTGTAACAAGCTTTCAGCACTGATGGGGAATGCTCGTTAGTTAACTGTCAGTCAGTCTGGATTTGAGAATAGGGAGCAATAGAAAAACATTTGTCTGTGGAACATGAAAAGTTTCTGTTTCTAATTTGAAAACCAGCCTGTCCTATAAATTTACCCACACTGGTGCTACATGAAAAGTATCTTGAGTACTTTTAACAGCTTCATAGCTTATTCAGATTTAGCTGGGCAAAATATGTAATAAGAATATAAATTTAGAAGAAACTCATACTTCCAGTAACTGCTCTTGTACCTGGAATGTGTCCTGTTTGCTGAAGTGACTATGAACAAACATAGAAACTGGTTTGTCTGACCTGGATCCAAAATAGCCTGCTGATGCTAGAAATGTTAGAGGAAATTTGGTTTGTATATTTTTAGGTAGACACTAAAGGATTCCAGCTAAAGAATCTTTAGAGGATCAAGAAGGATCAAGACCAGCAACAGTTTATCACTGCAGCATTTGCCTGCCTGGTTCCCTACTGTGTTCTCAGCGTACAGCTTTTCCTGTACAAAGGTCCCCATTTAGCTGGAAATCTGGTTATGAGCATTCTTCTTCCTGACAGATGTAATGTAAAAACATTCCAGATTATATTACCATTTTTATGGTATAAACACCACTTGGCCAGTTTTAACACTGCTTAAGAGAAAGTGGCATCAGTCTTCTGGCTAAGATCTGGTTTTGAATATAAGATACAAGAAATGCAGCAATGTGGTGATTTCCACATAGTTTTATACCTTTTATTTCAGCACAGTCCTTGACACTTCCGATTTTATTTCTTTACAAATCCTTTTACTTACGGTGACCCTGGTCAGAAATGCTCATGTCTTTGGGATTTTTCCTTTCCTTTATTCTCTTACACATCTGTATGCTTGCTCTCTTGGCAGTAAGCTTGCTTGTTAGATGGTGTATTGACTGATCTGTATTGCGATACCCTCCAAGTTACTCCACAGTTAAAAATGAGAACCCTGTACAAATGGGAATGGTATTTAAAGGGAAACCAGTCAAAGAGAAACCAATCATACTGCTGCTTCTGTGTGTGTATAATGAAATCAGATTTTAACTACTAGCTTCAACTCCAATATTTGAATGGCAGGGTTGTTTTTGCAGAGGTATGTGGTCTTCCTTTCAGGATAAATAACTTTTCTTTGATTAGGTTGTTTTTTTCCCTCTGCCCTTTGGCATGTTGTGTTGTGTTTTGTTGGCTTGGGTTTGTTTTTGCATTAGGGTTTGGGAGTTTTTTTAAGCAATTGTTGCAGTGACCAAGTTTAGATACTCAATTGAAGTTAAAGAGAGGTGGAGAAGTTGATGAAAAAACAAAGTTTAAGTTACTGTCTCATACTTAGATAGCAATTGAGTGCATGTGTGAAATCTTCATGTTTAAATACTACTGCATGAAACACAAAGGTGTTGACAGAGGTCTTTGTGACCAACCTGCAGATGATATGTAATACTTCCCTGGAAATGGAAGCTTAGCAAACTGCTTAGCAGTTCATGATATTCTAATCAGATACCGAGAGCTAAGATCAAAATTTACAGTAAGACGATGTGTTGTTCAGTAGCAGGTAGTTTAATAGTCAATGCTGCTATGCCTTACCTTCCTGTTCTCAATTTCTGTTTCTTTTCAATAATTTACTGCTATCAGCTCTTAGGAGACATACGGACTAAGGTATAGAAACTGTTTTCTTTCTTCAATAGTTTAATATTTTGCTATTAACATGCTTGATACAGAGTAAGTTAAAATGATAGAGTATGTGGTTTTAGACTTCAGTCTTGCATCCTGTAACATATATAAATCAATTAAGAGAAGTAACTAACTTTCAATACAGTCTTTATGTTACCCTATCACACAATTGTATGGATTTTTACATCTTAAGTAGAATATTCCATCAAATATATGTCTTCTTGGCATTTGCTTTGCTTTTATATTTGGAATACCTCACAAGCCATACTTCTTTAAAATGTGTTTATTAACTTAGTTAGACCTGCTGAACAGTTGGAGCCATTTATCAGTGCAGGGCATAGGGGTCACAGTGATAAATTGAACTGTTGGTGTCTCTATTCTTTATGAGTCTGTATGCTCTTTCTTTGAAAGTAAGTGCTAATGTGGGGTGTTTCTGTACTATAGAAGAAGCCTGTGCGAAGAAGATACGAGACTTATGGGATGTACTCAGATGATGATGCCAACAGTGATGCATCAAGTGCCTGTTCAGAAAGGTCCTATAGCTCTAGGAATGGCAGTATACCAACATACATGAGACAAACAGAAGATGTGGCTGAAGTCCTAAATCGCTGTGCCAGCTCCAACTGGTCAGAGAGAAAAGAAGGCCTTCTTGGCCTGCAAAACTTGTTAAAGAACCAGAGAACTTTAAGGTAAGAAGAAATCTAAGTTGAAAAGCAGTTTATTTTAAGTCAAAGAGTGGCAAAGGAAGTAGGAAACGAGGCTCATGTTCCAAGGAATTCAGAATGGGGAGAGGGAAAGCTAGGTGTGCATCTCAGAGTAAGATGGGGGAAGGGGTGAGGAAGCTTGTTGTCATTTCTGGACACTAGTATATAGGATCTATTTAGAAAGCTTAGGTTAAGAAATGGAATTTAAAAGCAATACAATCCTTGCAATCAAAAAGGTACCTGAAGTGCTTGCATCTAGTATTGATGGAAGACTTTCATTATTTTTGTTGTTGTTGTTAATATTCTCCTTATTAGTAGGGTATTTATTCAGAAGAAACTCTTTACCACTAGCTACTAAGTATGCCTTTTTCATTATCTGCTGTTAAAATATGGAAATGTTCTAATACACCAGCTAGTTTAAAGAGCCATTTCTAGGTCAAAAGTCTCATTTTAGACAAAATCTATAACGTTTGTATTATGTCTTAAAATGCTTTGCTTTGTTTGCTAGATTACTTGATTCAATATTTACAGTTGATCGCACTAATTGCTGTGCGTTAGTGCTGGGTAGTACTAGCAGGGGAATTGACTAATGTATTGTTGTCACTTTGACAGTCGTGTTGAGTTGAAAAGATTGTGTGAAATCTTCACAAGGATGTTTGCTGATCCTCACAGTAAGGTATGTTTAGGTTTCTCTTACTTTCAGTAAAGGTTTGAACACTATAATAGAAAGCCAGTTGTGGTAAAATATGTCAGTGGTATTTGCACTTGTCAGAACCGGACAGGGTATTTTCTGTAAGCAGTTAGCATCAGATTTCAATCCATTTAATTTACAATTTTGACCACACTCATTTTCCACCTTGCTTGCAGGATAATTGAAATAAGGTAAAAGTTAGTTTCATCTAAAATGCGTTGAAGTAGGTCAACAGTTTGTGTTAAAATTTGGAAGTATTTTTAAGGAGTCATGTTGTTTAGAGAGGACACTTCAACATGAATAATGTTTGCCTCTCAACTGAAAACAAAAGGCTCTGGTACAGTAATGTGAATCATAAAGAAAGTGGTCTGACTGAATCATACATGATGAGTAACAAATTATACCAAATGTGTACTTACTTATTTTCCAGGGTATTGTGATGTCTTCCTCAAATGTCATAGATAGGACTGGCAGTTGAGACTGCTGTGTAATTTTTACATCATTAGTAGCATTCAGTAAGTAAGGTAGGGACTATACTTCGATATGAAAGAAATTGCGATGTTTTATTCACTTTTACTTAGGTAAAGACCCAAGAAGAATAATCCTTCTGTTGTCTAAGACCATTAATCTTTTTAACAGTGTTACTTCACATGATAATATGTTTACAGTTTTGTGGGAGGTGGGTTACTGGTACAGCTTCATACATGCAGTCATTTGTCATAGCAAAAGGACTGTAGTAGGTAGGGAGCTGAATAAAGCTAAGAACATGTAACTTCATATTTTGTTTGAATTACAGGCTGCTTTGGAGAAAAACCCTTGTCTTTCATGTTGAGTGTAACATATCCCACTTGGTATCCATATTTAAGAATTGATAAAATGATAACCCAGAAGAATTCAGAGCAGTTAGTTCAGAAGTATTGTTTTTTCTCAGCACAGTTCTAAAAAAAGGAGCTTGACTGGGTAATACATTTTACGTATTTTAAGTCTTCCTTATAGCTGCAATGTGAAATTAAATTCAGACTGAGACATCTGGACTGGTCCACTTAATGTTCCTCTGTCCTCCTTGTTTTTCCTGGTAAAGAGGTGGCTGAGCTGCTATCTGCAGCACCATGTATTTTGGAAGACACTTGTGTTGTATGCAGCAGCATGATATCAAAGTTCCTGATACACTGCAGAAATGCAGAAGAGAATGAAGCCAAGCTTACACTGCAGAAAGCATTACATAAAAACAGTGATTAACTCAGAGGAGAGGACAGAAAACAAAGTGTTGAAATATTACTGGGTTTTAAATGAAGTAGTGACAGAATTGTGACTAGCAGCTTGGTTTTATTTTGTTTGTTCTTGTGTTAATTAATGTTGCAGCTCTGCATGGATCAGAACTACCTGTTTGTAGTGGGGGAGCCAGAGAAGGGTAATGAAAATGTTCCAAGCTTTAGGTGTATGTGTCAGAAGAGCATTTTATCTTTTCATTAAGCCTTTGCGAATGTTAACATGGAATTATTCTACTTAATTGCTTTGTTTACTGGGCATCCTCACATAGAATAATGTTGCTATGAATTTGCAAACATGGCCCATGTTCCAGCATGTGTGGTACAGCTGTTCTGCTCACTGATGACTTGCCTGTTTTTTGGTGTTGCAAAACGATGGAAAGTTACCGGTATATCATAAGGGGGGGATCCTTTGAGTATTAAGAGTTCATGAGCTGTGATTTTTTTGTATCATGCACACATGGCTACACAAATCTCATTTTAGATTCTTTTAAAGTGTCTGTAGGAATTCTCCTGTCATCACTTATATTGTTTGGTTTTTGTTTTGGTTTTTTAGAGGTTTACTTTTACATGCTAGCTGACTGCAGGGGGATTGGAACTGGATGATCTTAAGGTCCTTTCCAACCCTAACTATTCTATGATTCTATGTAGGGAATTGCTTAGAAAAAGAGAGTAATATCATGTGGAAGAGAAAATGAGAGAATGTTTTGAGGAACATGCCAAATGCATATTGGTGTCCCAATAAAATTACTGAGTTTATCATGAAAGTTTTAAAATACATTTTTTGTTTTATTTTGGTTTATATTCCATACAGGAACTCTGTATCGATGGCCACTAATTTGTGTGTTTTTATCTTTTTCCCTTTTTTGTTGTTTTTTGTTTTGTTCTGTTTTGTTTCGTTTTGCATGCTGTCCCCTGTGTTGGAACTCTCTTTAGAGAGTAAGTTGGTTCAATATTTGTTGGAAACCTAACCTTACTTGCATGAATGTGCAATTAACCCTTTTTCTCTATTTTTCTTCCCCAAAGAGTTCATGCAGTGTCAAGCCTTTTGCAATCATAAAATGCTCTATACAATTATGTAAACTCTGTGGTTCAGTTTCGAGATGTGCTTTCTCTACTAATGAACTGACATTGTTTGGTTGTGCATTCCTGCTTTGTATTGTGGTGGTTGGCACATCTGAAATAACTCACTTTAAGGGCAGATCATGTATAATTATTTTCGTATCTGTTTATTTTTTCCACTGTCAAATTATTTAAAACTTCAACTTTAGGTGTTTGATTTCAGAATTTTAATTCACATCATTAAAATGAAAACTGCAGACATACACATACATTGTTCAACATGGTGCTTGAGTTCCATTTCCCATTCCAAATTCATCCTTTACCTGAGATGCTCTTACAATGGCCTTGAATTCTTCATACTTTGTCCTAAAGCAAACTGATACAATTCATATGTTTCTTAAAATGGAATGTAATGACTCAGCTTAATGGAGTTTTCCCCAGACACTCACTGTGGTGAACCTAAAACCAAACAAAGCTTGAAAACAAAATTGAGTCTTCAGTTACGTGTCTTTAACAGTTAAAACCTTGGCATGGAATCTTCAGAGTGCTTTTGCCACAGTGATTCATAATTCACTTCATAATGATTTCAGTTTAATCCACTTACATGTTTCAAGTGTGAACCTCTTCACCAAGAGGCTGTAACCAGTTTGTCCAGCTTGCACATGTTAATGGACAGACGTGTGTCGGTGTCTGCAAACTCAGAGAAACCAGTAGTTTTAACTTCTGCTGAGCTCTACAGTTTACTTTGAAAGGTTTAAATACAATTGTAAGACCCCAAGTGTAATTTACAGCACCAGAATTTTTGTTGCCTGCCAATGTCCAATATTTTTCCCCTTATTTTAGGGACGTGAAATCCAAAGACTGTCATGTCACAATTCACAAGTGCATTTTGGTTTGGTTTTGCCTGGGTCGTGTAATTGTGCCCCCTACTTGTGCATCTACAACATGGGGTATTGTTTCAGTTTTAAGATGAATGCAGAAGACATTTCCACTCCTGAGCATAAAAATTTCTTCCCACTACTGGCAGAGTAATTTTTAAACATCATAATTCAAATACAGCTACAAACCTAGAAGGTAGCAGAAGACAGCTGTATTTTGTTGTTGTTGTTTTTAACAACTTTCAATGTAGCTTGTCCCAAAAGGGAGGTTACTTAAAGTAGCTCATCCTGATGGGCTTTATGTTGAGTAGGTTTTGTATTGGTTTATTTCTAATACAGCTGTTCAGTATTTAAGATGGCTATTGAAAGATTCTCCCTGGTGTTTATTAGAACCCAAAAGAGTCATAAAATCATAGGATACCATACTGGAAAGCACTTCCAGGATCATTTGGTCCAGCCTTTCTTGGCAAAAAGAATCAGAGTTATATTTTTTATTTCTAACATGAATTTTGAGGCACTTCGTTAAAGATACCTGTGTGGGGTTTTCCACTTCATGGTGCAAATTTGCTCACCCTGGCTTGATTACCAACATGAGAAGAGATGTAATTCCCCACTGATAGAGGAAGGCATGCAGCAGCATGTGCCCACTCCTCTGTACCTGATCAGTGCTGTGGAAGGAAGCTGGTTTCTGCAGCCTTATGAGATCTGATTGTGGTTAGGGATCATCCACTCACAGACAGCAGCAGAGTTTGGGCTTAGGACAAGGCAGGTCAGTGGCAGAAGGTGGAGAGGTTCAACCCTTCCTCTGCAGCAGCCTTTTCCAACTGTGTACCCATATCATAAACACTCAGGAGGACAAAATATTTCCTACCCTCTTAGCAATAGTTCAGCTTCTGTACAGAGCCGTGTGCCGGAGCTGGAGTATCAGTTGTGGTTTTCAGCCCAGACATCCATTTTTCTTTTCAGAGAAACAGGAAGCCCACAGGCCACACAAGCATAGAGCATGTGCATCACCATAGGCCTTGAAAAAAGTCATGAGTGAGATACTAGAAAGGCTATTTCAACACTTACTTATTTGTCCTGCCCTGCTTTATTCTGTCTCTCCAAAAAGCCCTTCTTCCTGGTCCGAGTGCTGAGGTTATTAAAAGTACAACAGAGGTTTTCCTAGTGAATATAGACTCTCCAGCATTGTTTGTATTTATTATATACAATGTTATTTGTTGAAAAGAACGCAGTGAATAATATCTTCTTGAAAAGACAAAAACACTTCTCTGTTTTAAAGACCTGCTATTCTGAAATGCATCCTGGCTTTTTTCCGTATTCTGGTGAGCAGTTTTGTGCTAGGATACCTGCAATAGCAGGGGAATCTTGTTCTGTTCCACAAATCCTTTACATAAAGGGAACTGGCTACCTTTCATCATTTTGGAGTATTTAGTAAGCCAGATATTTAAAATGAATATTTTCCTAAAGAATTACAGCAGGTTTTTTGGTTGTGGAGAGAAAGTAGTTTTGTAATCTTTGAGGAATGTCAAATCAACTTAATGATAAAGCATGAAAGGGTAAAAAAAATGAAGTTTTACTGAACAAACATTGAGGTTGCGCCAGCCATCACAGTAAGCATTTCTTGATGAAACTGCATGGAATACCCAATGGGCAAACTTCTACAGAAGTGGGCTAACATTTCCAATGTACTCTCGTCTCAAAATCCAATGGGAAAGCAAGACAGATTTCTTTTCCTTTTCTTTTTATTTTCTTCCTTTTCCTGCTTGGCTGCAAAACACTGCCTTTCTCTGCCTCTGATTCCCTTACTGCTTACTTCTTTGTTTGTAAGTTCAGCATACGTCAGTGTCATCTCCTTTTTTGCCCTATCCTACCCTCTTCCCATCTTCTTCTGCCTTTTAGGTGTTCAGTATGTTTTTGGAGACGCTGGTGGACTTCATCCAGGTCCATAAAGAAGATCTGCAGGATTGGCTGTTCGTGCTGCTGACACAGCTGTTGAAAAAGATGGGTGCCGATTTGCTTGGCTCTGTGCAAGCAAAAGTTCAGAAGGCACTTGATGTCACAAGGTAATGTGTTCTTAAGTAAAGAACTAAAAAAAACCCTAAAACAAATCCAGAGTTATTTCTGTTTCAAGTTCTGGGGTGCTTGGGTTTTTTGAGGGGTTGTGTGTGTGTGTGCTGCAAGATTTTTGGAGAAATGCAGAGCTAATACAAGATCTTGAAACTCCAGTAAGTGTCACTGGTTAAGCATTTTGGTTTTCTAAATGACTCTTTAGCTGAAAAAGTTTGAATCCAATTAATATGATACTGCTTACCTGATTCCAGATTGTGCAGCTGAGCCACATATGTTTGTTGTCCTGCCTTGTCCTCAGTGATGTAATGCTTGTGTTTGACCTTCTTTTTGATACAAAAGTATTGTGCAATGTTCACCTCTTGGTGTCAGCAGGCTTTGAAGGAATTACAGCAATAATGGATTTCCTTTCTGTCTTCAAGGACTGTAGAGGTAGTGATTTGCAGTTAGACCCTACAACTTCTTGAAGTTGTAAAGTAGGTATGCTTTTTATTCAGCCCTTAGGTGCATGGGGATAACTCCTTCAAAGCATGCACACCTCACCGTTGTTTCCCTCTACATATATTCTCTAAAGTTATACATATTTGTAAGGTTACGAAATACACCTATACAAATTCATTATTATAATGAACTAGAATGTCCTTTGGGCCTGCTCAGTGCCCCTTCTGGTCATGGGCAAGTGAAGTAAATGAGTCTTCCTCTTCTTAAACTTTTCACCTTTTGGTCTGCCCTCAGGTGTCCAGACCATAGACCATCTGCTTCTCCCCCTTATCAACAGAATCAGGTGTGTCTGCTTCTTTTCCTTATCAGTAGGGCCAGGCATCTGCTTTTCCCCTCATCAGTAGTAGGTGTGATAGGTATTCACAACAGACAATGTGAGTCTTCCTCTTCCTTTTTCCCACCTTCTAGTCTTCACACATGCCCTCCCAGCTGGTTGGTGTCTGCTTCTCCTCTCATCAATAATAGGCATGATAGGCACGTACAATGGAGGAGACTTTTGTTAAGCAAGTGAATTTCTCTAACCTTGTACAACCCTCTGTAGCACCCCCCTGTACTACCCCTGTATCATTTTCAGTATGGTTGCAATATACTGACAAATAATTGAACAATTAAATGGTAACTAGAAATGACAAGAAATAGCACAATAGAGATCAGAAGCTTGAATTACTGGTTTAGTTCTAACTTGTCTTTTCATAGTAATTATTCTAAATGTTTTAATATCGTGGGTCATGCTTTGGTTTAACATCTGAACAGAGTATGAAGTATCCTTTAAATCCCATAGGTCCTGTGTCTCATATTCACTATTCCTTCTGTCTCATCTACCCTATCATTACCTACTTACTAAAGATTTCTGAATGGACCCATACTGCTTCATTAAATCTCTAGAAGGCAAAATGAGCTCCATTACTTTACATTCCTATTAAGTTTACAGACTGGAAGATGATCTTTAGCAGGAAAGAATGATGAGGAAAAGACTATTTTCCAGAGAGATCCTCTAGCTAACTACAACTAATTTCTTTAGAAAGCAAACTTCAGTGGAAATTTTACATATTAAGTAGATTTCTAGAAGGGTTACCCTAACTACAGAATGTATTTGCCTTTGCCTTCCCAGACCTGAGACAAAGGGGTTAAGACCATATACTTGGCATATTGAAGGGCTATTAATGTGCTAGAACCCCAGTCTGAATTGTGATGAATTATTAAACAAGTGGTTTGTTGGGTGATTGAATATTACCTGCAAAGCACTGCTTGTCTCCTTGAGGCACATCCTGAGCTAAGTGAATTGAGCCAATTAGACTGACTGTCTCTTCAATGAGTTGTGACCCATCAATGGTAATAGCTTATTGTGATGATAAATGAACCCATCTCTCAAACTGAAGCCTGAGTGCACACTTCAGCAGTTTCCCTGAATCATAGGGCCATTGCCTATCAACTTCAGATTGACAACGACAGCAGATAGCATGCATGAGTAGACACAGATGATTGTTTTACCCAAATGAATATATTTGCACTTAATTTTGGTGAGGTTGTTTTGTGGTGTTTGCTCTCTCTTTTTTTCAAATGTATCTGCCTGAACATTCTGTATTTAGCTAGAAGTACCTAACATTTCTCACAATACATGCAGTACCCAGTACCACCCCTCTCTCCTGCGATGGCTGAATGAATTTCTGATTGGCATTCTACAGGCCTTTTCAGTCCCAAAGGCACTCTGTGTTATGATACAGGTGAATCCTTCTTTTTAATTTAAGGGTTTATTTTATTTGTTTGGTCCACTTAGCCCTGTCAACTTACTTTCCACAGGTAATTTCCTCAGAAAATAAGCAAGATTGAGGAACTGTAATTACCAGTGTTTTTTATTATTTGATTACAAGTTTTTGAAGTAAGACACTTCTAGACCGATTCCTTGATTAGTTTAATTTTTCCTGGAGGCAGGAAATTTTTTTTCACAGAGAAGGCAGTGGATTTACCAACTTTCTGTGTTGGTTTTCTTCTGGACTTTTTGGGTTCTTGTGTTCCCCACAGGATTTCAAGTGTATTTTATTAATTAAAAGTGCCAGAGATACATACCTTCAATTTACTGCCCTGAAAGAAGATCTTGACTGTTACTCAATTTTTAAAATAAAATTATATAAGATAAATGGCTTTATATATTCCTAAACCAGATCTCAGTTATCCATAAGATAGCTATTACATTCTGCTCTGAAAGCGTGGCTTGGAGTGAGTACTCCTTAAATGAAAGGCTTTAAACCATGCAGCGACCCAATCAACCCAGCAGTCCTCTCTATACCCATGCTTCTCTTATGCTTCATACCAGAAAGTATCCTGCAACATGCCCTGGTGAGCCATGCCTCACTGCAGTCCATACTTTACTGTGCAGTCAGTAAGGCAAAGCTTGTATGATTCTATGTTTAATTCGCCATGAACTGGGTAGCATGCTTCCAGCAATATTAATGGATATAAATATAGTGAGTCACACAGAATCACAGAATCACTAGGTTGGGAGGGACCTCTAAGATCATCAAGTCCAACCCAGTCAAGAGTAATCCATCATTTTCTATCAATATTCTATCGTCCATGCTCCAGAAAACCACAGCACCATATTTCATTTCCTTTGAAGCTTTTCTGAAGCTTGAGTGATCAAAGTATGTCATATTATAGAAGAACTTTTTATTCTTACATATTTTAAATTAAATGTAACAGTGCAGAGCTATACACACATCTGGTCATTTTAAATGTTTGGCAAGTAAAACAAACAAAAAAAAAAACAAAAATGCAAAACCAACAGAATAAGATAAAGACAAAAAAAAAATCAAAACACAAGCAAACAGAAAAGTAAAAAAAGTAAATTAAACCCAAACCAAATAGATCTGTATTCTGTTGTCATTAGCTATAGAAACAAGATTTCCTAGCTTAATAAACCTAGGCAGTTTAAACTAATAAAACTGGTGGACTGAAACTGTATTTTTTTTAACCTACCAAGATTTGTAAAACCAAGTGCCTTTAAAGCTAACCAAATAAATAGATACATTGTTTGCTCAGCTGTATCTTATTACTTAAACACTGTGAGCTAATTCTGTTTAATCTGCTGTGATGAAAAGTCCTTCTGAGAAAGAACTTCCTACAGTTTTTTTGCTGAGGTTCATCTTATATGACGTGCAGTCCTGTAAATTATTCCTGGCTTTCATAAGTGATGTATTAGGGTTAGATGCACAAAAACCTGGTTTTATCACTGTCCTGTCTCTTTTGCTTCATATCAAATACACCCTACATATATGTTTGAATATAAATAGGTTTACTGTCTCATCTGTTGAACAAAAATATGAATGTATGACACAGGTTGCAAGAGAATAAAACTAGCCACATGAGGTTAAAAAAACGTAGAAAACCTTAATATAAAAACAATCAAGACAATATTTTGTAAACAAACCTCAAGCTTTTATATTAAACCTACCTGACAATTCCCATTAAAATACAGGTTTTGCCTTTTCTACCAACATTTTTCAAAATTTCCTTTTAGAATAATTGCAACGAGATACTTTGCGTCAGATTTTGGAAAATGTCTGAGCCTGTCTGACATTACTGGAAATTTTGTGAGCTATGTGTGTCTCTGCAGACCTGTCACTCCTGTATCCTTCCTTCATTACTGAAAAGAGCCTAACAATAGTAGAAAAGTTTTAACATTTGAGAACAAATACAGCAGTTCACAATCTTTTATTCCTACCATGAATATGATAAAGTAGATGTCCTTATGAGTAAGCCATCAGACTCATTACCAGATCTTACCAGAGCTCCATGAAACAAAGCATCCCTCTGCCTTCAATATTCAAGGAGGTAAATAGTAGCTGAAAGATTTGGGGGTGTCAGAAGAGATCTCCAAACCTTAGAGTATCATGACTGTCCTTGCACTGAATCTCAGTTTCAAATTAAATAGAAGTGCATTCACTGCAGACTCTGAGACCTGTATTGAAATGTTTGACAAAATACAAATGTGAATACAATTTACAGAGTTGCAAACCTAATTTTTTTCCTGAAAATTACAGACAAAAGTAACATTAAATAAGAGAAATACTTCCAAATTTTTAAGCTAGTTTTTTGGGGAAAAAAAAAATAATTGATGAAGTTCACATGCTTTATTTAAAATAATGAAAGCAGCAGCTTTCCCCTTCAGTTACATTTATTTATAATACTCTTGCTGACTGTAGTGTACTTTCAGTCTACTGTTTATATACTTGGCTCATAGCCATTGAAAGAATTACTCTAGGCAGTTTCTCTAATTTCTTTCCAGTATCATGAAGTGTTTTCTATGCTTGCTTTTGAGAAGATAATTCTCAGCTATCTTCTATAGATGCATTGTACAGAGTATTAACATTGCTCTGATTACATACTTTATATGCCAAAAAAAAAAAAAAAAGTGCTTTCACTTCCCCCTCAAGGTTTTTACACGATAGTGCTTTCAATTTGTCTTTCAGTATTTTGGATGGCTAAATGCTGCGTGTTTTGTTTAGAAAATGGTTGTTCTATAGATCTATGAAATGTTTTATAACAAGCAAATCTCATTTTTATATACATATGCAGCTAAAGTAAAAATGTATCATAAATCTATAAAAAAAGTATTTTTCTGCTTTCTTACGCAGTTTCCCAGTGTTTTTAGTGTTTTGATATGTAGGTTTCCTTTATGTATTTTGCATATTTTATTATAATTACCAATTAGAATGTGAAATTTTTATATCAGATTCTGCATAAAAGATTGCAGAACTTGTAACTGTGTTCTGCATAAGCAAAAGACTGTATATTTCAAATACAGGAATTTTGGCCAGTTTCAATATAATCAGGGGTTTTTGAGTTGAAGATGATAAGTTATTTATTTAGGGGTATTATGAAATTTTTCTTATGTTTATAGAGAAGGCATTAGTCTAAACAGATTTTGATCTGCACTACTAAAGTCCTTCTGACATTTTTTAGGCACAAATTTGTATTACAGCACACTTTCATATTCAAATACCAAAATCTTCAGAAAGCTGAAAGGCCGTCTATTGGATTTTCTGTTTAGGTGCCTGAGATAGAATCATAGAATAGTTAGGGTTGGAAAGGACATTAAGATCATGTAGTTCCAACCCAGCTGCCATAGGCAAGGACACCTCACATTAAACCATGCCACCCAAAGCTCTGTCCAACCTGGCCTTGAACACTGCCAGGGATG
>JBAFWW010014283.1:0-10220 GCA_036873685.1 Agapornis canus
AGTTGCATGGCAGGGACAGGAGAACAGCTCCCACCCTTTTGCAGCAGGGACGACTGAAACTCAGGCTTTTTCAGGTTTGGGTAAATAAAAAAAAAAAAAAGAAGCAAATGAAACTGGATGTTTCCTTCCTGTTCACAAATAAAAAGCTTGGGCATCAGGCCACCAGGGTAACCTGTAGACTGCCATGGGAATGCACGGACCTCCACAACCAGAAACAGTATTTTCCATGTGTGCAAACAGCAGACAGCAGGAAATGCCAACAGTGCATGCAGTTTAGCATAAGCTGCAGAAATACTTCTTACAGCTGGGGGAAGGCAAAGAAAGGGTGCCTATGTGAAGTATTAGAGAGTATCAATCCTAAATATCTCATGGTGTATCATTCTTTAGTGATGACTCCCTCCAGTGCACTACCTGCATTACTATAGCAGCAACTTTCACCTTACCTCTACACATACATGCCCAGGCATCACTTTTATATACATATCACTTTGCAGCATTCCCTTCCTGAGCACAAGAAACTCTTCAGAGTAGACATTTTTTGATGCTTAAATAATGAATATTAAACAATAAAAGTTAAAAGGTCACTCAAAATAATCATACAAATTGATAAACCCCACCACTTGCCCTGAAATCCCAAATATGGAAAGCCAAGAGAAAAAAACACATATGGATTTCTAATACTGAATTAAAAAAAACAAACCAACTAACAAACTCTTTATTTTCTTACAACTAGACTCCATTTCAGTCTTTCAGAAAAAGAGGACTAATTCTGTTCATTAAAGTTGCAAGCTGTACAATTCTATAAATGCACTTGAATTTGATTTTCTTGTCAAAGGGAAACATAAGACTAATGGGTTTTCTTTACTGTCTTTCAGTTTTTACTAAGCATGAAAAAAACCCCAAACCCAATCTCCTGCATGATAGCTTGATGTATCTCAATATACAACCACCAAAGCAATGTAGTAACGCTAGATGTATTTAACACTCAGGAAACAGGAAGTTCATGAGATAAGTAACAAAAGAGTAAAGTTGTTAAAGAATTGCTCAAATGGATAGCTGTTGGATGGGAGGAAAAATATCCACCAGAGTACTGTATCAGAAAACTGTACTACTGCACTTATAGTTGCACATGAAGAAAAGATGATTTCTACCTGGGTAACATCTCTGTTCTCCAGGCCACAGGATAACCCAGAGAGTCTCCACAATGACTCAAAAGCCAGCAGAAGAATAAAACCGGAAGAGCTCATCAACAGACAGACATGACTAACAGTATTACCAGTGCTCTACAACACAAACAAAATCCACAGCTCTCAACTGCTGTGTCAGCAACAAAAGCAGACCAAGAACAGTGTGCCTTACCTAAAAGATAATGCACAAGCTGAATCAGAGAAAATTATTTGACATGAATGATACTCAAGTGTTCAGCGCAGAAGTAGGCTGTAGATTTTAAATAAACATAAAATAGTCATCTCATGTATATTTGATAGTTTTACCACAGTAAAATGCAACTTGCTGAAAAACATCCTTTGAATGGGGAAAACCAGCTCGTCCTTCACTTGCCATCCTATCAGGTTACGACTGGGACATGACATTTCTATACCTGACAAAAAGAATGAGGCTGCAGACTATCCTACACAGAACTTTTACAGAAATGTTTCCAGCTGAACTGGCAAACACTGTATATATCTAATAAATCCACTGCAGAAAATAATCATGCTATTGATTCAGGGCAATTGCCCTTATTAATGAATGACAGAAATACCGCCAAGGATCTGTCATTTAGAATTCAGAATCAATATCTTAAAGAGGCCTTTGAAACTTGAACATATTAAGGGAAAATATGTGCCTCAATCTATCAAAACTCTTTCCTCAGACTCTGGAAGTACAGCTACCTACAGAAGAAGGACAAGTATTCATATGGTACTTAGTTCTTAGCTGTATGGTACTTATTTCCATGCAATGGGATTTTCTTCTGGTATACTTAATTTGAGTGCCCATTACTATCACTGATACAAGATTTTAGCTGGTGGTGTGATACCCTGCAATATATTCTGCCAGCTGCAAGAAGTACAGACTGAGCTGCAACTTTCCCTTCGTCGTATCAGAGCTAATTCCTTTTCAGGCTTTGGTTAACCTTTTTACCCCAGTTTTCCTTACTGAAGCTGAAAGGACAATGCCACTCCCTCCACCTCTGAAACTGTTGTCAATGAGATCAGCTGACAGCATCAACTCCAGATACAAACCCCTCCAATATTTATATCCTATAGCTCTAACATGAATGATTGCCTCATATTTCAGTAACCAAGCTCAGATCATGGTTACATATGACTAAGCAACTGATACAATATTTTTTTTTTTAAACAGATTTCTAATATGGTTAAAATTGCAACTAGTTTAAACTGTGGTTATAAACTTCAGCATTGATTCTGCAGTATGAACAAGCTATGCAGCATATGTACCCTACATGAAACTATGTGCTTTTGAGTAGATTATCACTCAAGAAATTAGATTTTGCTCTAAAACGGTCCCAAAAATGAATACTGGGTTCATTTGCTATGACAGGTGTCATAGCACCTAGACAGGTGTTTCCAGCAATCTCTATCAACCCTCATTCACAGATACTGAACCCATTCTGATAACCATTTATTTCCTTCCTTCTCCTGCCCTGAGATATATTTGGACAGCAGGTAAAGGGCTGGACAGCATAACCTGATTTATGGAAGATGCTTGCACGGAACAGACACAAGAGTTCCTCTGCCTAGCCTGGCAATCAAATGCCTGTCACACACGATACAGAAGCAACCTCTGATTCTCCCCCTTCCATTTTTTAATAGCACAGTTGTCTTCAAACAGAAAAAGTAAGTTTCTTACACATCCTTAATTTCACATTTTTTGTCATTTTTAAGACAAATCTGTATGATTTTGAAATTCATATTTACAATTGCTGCTGCATATTTGAAAGTCAACTTAAACCACTACAAAGTCCACAAATTTTCAGCATGTTGTTTGCACAAGGGGAGGCTCAAGAGTAGTAAAAGTCTGAGATTTTTTTAGGTCCATGTCAATACCTGCTTTTCATAACTTTTCTTCTAATGGCAAATACAAACTCACACAGGAGATGCTGTTCTTGATGTAACTTGATAAATATGAAACTGATACCCAGTTTCATTAAAACTATGTGGAAAAGCCATGGAACTTTTCTGAAACAGAGGATATGATATCTGGTGTCGTTTATTTATTAGTGGAGAAATCACTATATAGGCTACTGAAACTAATTTTCTCTGTTTCATTAAAGTATCTCCCTCTTCCAGGTTTTTTCATGAGTGTAAGGAGAAAGGTGATCACATAAGAAAGCTCTGTAGGCAGCATTACAGACTAAGTTCAGTGCACATCACTCTTCAGTCTGAGATCAGACTTTTTTACCACTATAATTTATACTGGAGTCACTTTCACTCCAAAGTCAATGAAAGAAATATTATGCTCAGAGGTGGCTTATAAAGAATTTCTATCTATGAATTTACATTCACAAACCAAATGACTGTATCAGATTTTCCCAAAGGCTCATACGAATTTACATTAAGGAGAATGTTCTGCAGCCTTCTTTTCACACTTGTGAATGTCTGAGACATACAGCAAACATGGGTATTCCTGGAACATACAAAATTAAATGTTCGCTGGTAAACTCGAGGTTTACTGACTTTCAGTTGGTGACAAGTAATTCTGTGTTTTTCGTTTTCAGTACTTTATTGCAACTAAGCACCTTTGCTATTATAAGGGGAATTTAATGTATGTGTATGTCCAGTACGTAAGTTCTTACCTCTTTAATATAAACGATAGCATATATATATATATATATATATATGCATGTAATGACAGCACAAGGGGGAATGGCTTTAACAGAAAGGGGGTAGATTTAGCTTGGATATAAGGAAGAAATTCTTTACTGTGAGGGTGGTGAGGCACTGGCACAGGCTGTCCAGAGAAGCTCTAATAGTCACATCCTTGGAATTGATCAAGTCCAGCTTGGACAGGATTTTGAGCAACCTTGTCTAGTGGAAGGTGTTTCTCCTGCCTATGGTAGGGGGGGTTGGAATTAGATGATCTTTAACATCCCTTCCAACTAAAACAGTCTGGGATTCGTGGATACAAAATTTAAATTCCACCTTGCTGATGAACATACCCCCCCCCCAAAAAAAAAAAAAAACCCAAGTAACCAAACCAGATATGCACAGCAAAGTCTCTACCTTAATTTGTTCCATAATGAGATCCAAAATGTTTTACCTTTTGTGGAAAGCACAAGACACTGATGTTGTAATCACTTTAGTATGAATTACATATCTGTAACTCTGAAACTGGCAACCAGACATTTAACTTGTACAATATATATTTTAACTAGAAATAAAGTCAAGTATGTTAATTAGCTCCTTGTGCCCATTGTAATTTCAGAACAGGAAAACTGAGGAAAATTCTAGCAAAACAATAATTAAAGTGAGATTCAGGGTACGCTTCCCATTGGCTTTGCACTATAGTAATTTCTCAAGCTTCCGTATAACTGATTACATCTTTTTTTAACTTCTACAAGTAAACAGCAAAACTAATTAGCTGTACACTATTAAGTTAATGCACATTTATCTACAACAATTCAATTCTGACTATGAAATAATCTTTCTAGCCCATAATTACACCCTGGCTTAATTAGCATAATTTCCGCAGCACGTTCTTTATTAAAGAAGTTGACATAAGGGTTGGTCTTAAATACCAAGGATATTCTAGGCAATTAGAAAAAGGGAGACAGGCAGAGCTGCATTAAACACCTATTATACTATCAAGACAGTACATGTAAAACTGAGTATGAATTCAATGCTATCTGAACTATCACAAGTATCTAAAGATGTTTTCACAGAATATAAGCAAAACACTTAAAGAGCTTGAGATGTCCCTCAGCCACTTCACTAGAAGTGGTCCCACATCCTTCACAGTTCCTTCATCCCCTGTCACTGCATCTTATTCCAAGGACAGGCAGCAGATTACTCATTATCCTGTTCAGTGTTTTTGTTTCTTTCAAAAAGAAAATGCATATGATTTTGCATCTCTTACAGTAATTTAAGTGCAGTCAATTTTCACTGAAGAGAGTCCCTGTAGGTGAAGAGGCAGATCAGTCTCCAGGCTCTTTTAGTCTTTGGTTTCCTGGTGAGGATTTAGCACGGAGCATCCCAGTTACTAGCAACTAGGCCTCTCATGGACACTTTACTCCCTGGTACTGGGGCTGACAACACCGAACTACTTTTCTGTGGGCCAACGTGGACAATATGTATGCAGAGGTATGTGGACAACAGCACCTGGGTACTGCTGTGCTTGCTGTGAACAAGGAGTTCCAGAGGAAAGGCTCTAATGTCATTCAGCAACTGACTGTGCTTGTTCTTCTGCCTAAGCCTGCAATGTGCTGGGTTTCACTGTGTATCAGACTTACAAGTCTGGCTACTAAATGTAACCTCTGCTATAACACAAACAGCCACAAGTATCTCTTGACAGGTAAGAACTAAAACAGAAAAAAACCCCAACCCCAAACCCACCAAAAAACCAAAACCTTTGGAAAAAACAAAAAAACAAACCACCAACCCACCAAAAAACCCTTGCTCATGTCTTCATCTGTTTCTAAATAATGGTAGTTAAAATTAACTGTTATCTGAAGCACTCCTGGGCTCTGTGAAGGATTTTGACTGAATATATGCTGTTGGTAATGTCCTTGCTCTCTTTCCATAGTTATGAATGGTATAAAGATAATTTCACCTGTGAAGGATTACCATTTATTGTCTGAGATGATGAAAGGCACTAAGTAAGATTTTCAGAATCACCAGGGTGATTTAAAGCCAAAGTCCTATTTTCATGTAACCTCACAAAGGATTTTAATTTAATCAGATTTCCAAAATGCCTAAGACTCTCCTGAAAATGTAGACTTCAGCTTTTAAATCACACTGGCACTTTTAATAACTTTACTCGCTCTAATTAACTTTTTATTTTGAGGTTAGCACTATTAAGCAAGGCCAGGACAAAAATGCTCTCTGCATACTAATAAGTCAGTAACTCATGCTGCTGAAATGTAACATGTGAGGAGATATCCTAAAAATTCAACATAAATTCAGAACAACAGAAACAAATAAATCAGTTTTTTAAGGAAAACAAATCAGCAATACCTATTTCAACCTAATGCTTTCTTAGGAATACTTGATTAGAATTTAAATACATCCTGAATGAGGTAGTAAAATAACTTCTTTTTTTATTCAGACATATAAACAATGCATCAACTACTGTCTCCAGCCAATATAGAAACAGTTCAAGAAGTTTCAGTAGCACAAAGAAAACAGAAGAAGATGCCCCAGGAAGCTGACCATTCTGCCTTCTCCCCAGAAGTGATGCAATCTAATTTTGAGGCAGCCCCCTTTGGCAGAAGCAGGGACAGAATCAGTGGGGCCATGGCTAACTAGATTAGCACCTGCAAAACCTGCTTAGCCTTCAAGCTCAGGGCTGCTTAGGAGGATGCTCCTGACATCCTGCACAAGCAGGAGCCAGGTCTGCTAATGGCCACAGTTTTGCAGCTCCCATCAGTTTACAACACAAAGCCAATGGCAGCAGAGCCTTTTGTTTAAAGCCACCCCTTTGAACTGGAATTAAAACATGTCAGAAATTACAAGCTAGCTTGTCAAAAGCTAAAACCTAGCTTGTGAGAAGCCAAACAGTAACCTTTTCTGGAAGGTTAACTTTTCTTGTGATGCTTAAGACCAGAATACACAAGCAATAAAAATAATAACTTCCAAGAGATTTTAATTACAGTTTCTAATAAAATTTCACCTCAACTATCTGTTTAAAATCAGCTTATATAAACTGATATTAAGATAGCTGAGATCATCAAAACATGATAGTAATTTTGGCTGCCAAACTAGAGGCTTATCTGTGAGTCTTTGTCAAACCATACACCCCAAGTTAGTACACCTAAAATTGCTAGCCAGTTTCAAAAATCTTGGTCTACTATGTTTGTCTCGTGCTTTGTCCTTGACAAGCATTTAGCTCTGCCAGTTTTGATTTCCAGAGCATCAGAGCGCTGAAGAGAGAAGAAAGAAATTTAGCTTCAGCCTTCAGTCCTGCAGCTTTGAGTCAGGAGATAAAGAGTTATGTCTCGAAGACATGAGATAAAAGCAAAGCAATATACTCAGCCACAAACTCAACAAATTAAACCAAGAAAAAAAACCCAACCCTGTAGGTCAGGGAGAGATCATGCAGAGTAAGCACAGCAAGAGACAAGGAAATGGGAGCCACAAATGTATTGTTATCTTTTCCATGTCATTTGATCTCTCTATACATCTGTTTTGTTATCTATAAAAAAGGCCCTTCCGAAAGGCTCTCATAAAAGATTTTTGAGAGCTTGCTGTAAAAATCACTAACTCCAGGGCAAAATGTTATTACCAGTGGTGCCAGAGGTGCAGAGTGGCCAACAAGACTTGGATAGTTTTAAAGAGGGTGTCAGAAAGAACCATCAGGAGGCAGATTTTTTACCACAATTTGTTAGGCAAGCACTGTGCAAAGAGAAAACAAGAGAAACGCCATAAAATACAATTTGTTTCACATGCCTAAAGAGGTTCTTCTGGTTTTCATTTCTGTTATCAGGTGTTTTCCTCTTGCCCTAAAAACTGCATTTCCTTGGAATACGTTCCTCATCTCCCAGCATTGAAAACTGATGCTGACTAAAGAATATCTATACAATAAGGTGAGAAAGAAAGGCTTAAAAAGAAATTCCTCAGTTTATGGAAAATAATCCCAGTGATTGCAGCTGCAAGAATGGTCAATCACACTCCCTGAAGATAGCACTTAATAAAATGACACCTTAAGTCAGCATTTTGCCCATTCAGTTACCAAGCTGTCAATAAAATACATGAATGCCTCTCACAACTGAACACTTTGGGAGGTTTCATGACTGCTTTAGCAAGTTAGACTTGCTCTTGGTTTTTAATGGGATAATGGAATGGCTCATCGATGCTGGTATGTCAAAAGGAAGACTCATCTGTCTGAAAAGTTGGGTTTTACTTTACATACTCTCAACAGCAACTTTTCAACAAATGTCCAACAATCCTGAGATGTGCAAACACAATAGCCAAGTATTCACCTGGTATCACTCACCAGACTCACCAATACCTATCAGCCTTTATCACCATCTCCTCAGCTGTCTCAACTGTTTACCAGCTACTAAAGATCTACATACTGCTTACATCATCTTCCATAAAAAACACTTTAACCATCTACTATAACTGTGTTAAGAAGCTTAAATTTCTGGGGAATGTTGCTAGCCTTGTGTTATGGCTTAAACATTGACTTCACTCTGGGTCAACAAGGGACATTGTTTTGAACTGTCAAAATTTAGTTCTCAACATGATTGCTCAGCACTAGATCTACTTTTCAAACATTTTCAAATGTTGTTTCAAACAAACAAACCCCCCAAAAAACCTACCAAAGAGTTGCTTTTTAATTGAAATTCATTGTTACATATATTATCAATTGCAATTTGTGTGTTACAACACTGCATTTTGTGCAGTGTACAGCCGTACAAGGCACAGACTCTCAGGGGCTTGCTTCATGAGGAAAGTACAATATAAATGAGGGAGAACCAGGAATATGATACATACTTTCCATTATCCTGGAAAACTTTCGAGAGTTGGAGATAAAATCCACTGCATGCTGATTTCATGAATAATTAACTGATCCTGGAGGGAAGACACAAGTTTGGTAGAAGTGACAAACTGCAGGCCTACCTTCTTCCTTCCTCCTACACATTTCAGAGTAAGGATTTTAAGGAAAAACTACTTAAAAATGAACGCTGTGAGGTAACATTATGAACCTGCACATTTAAAATATACTCACAGAATGTTTCTTTGGTGAGGAGCAAAATGCCCATGATCTCCAGGTATGATGTCAGGCAGTTCCCTACCCATCAAAGTGTTAAAGAACTATTCCACAGTTTACTGTGATGATTTATCATAATCTAAACAGTTCAAAGCCCCATTTGAACTCAGGAGAAGGTAACACTCAGATAAATTACCCTCAGTGATTACCTTGTGCTGTGTGAACTTCAGAAGAGGTCAGCTCAGAGCCCGCCCAGACCACAACTGGATCAGGCACTGTGCCCTTTAGAGATGTACTGACTGAAGTAGCTGCTGAAATTATCAGAGCAGTTTTAGCAAATCCCACTTTGTAGATGTGACAGCTCCTGAAATTTCAGAGAGCAATGAAATCGCCTTTTCTTTTAAAAAAAAAAAATAAATAGCAAAAAAAGGCATGGCACCCACCACCATGTAACACCAAGGCTGCAGACTGTCACATTTATCCCTCTATTCTAAAAACTTCAGAGGTTTTCTAGAGTCGCACAAAAACCTTGAGGTGTTTTTAATGAAATCCCATAAGTTCAAAATCCATGAGAACTCAAACAGTTCCTAGAGCTAAAAAGGAAGTACAGTATTTACCAATAATTATGAACATTTTCATGTAATTGGTTTTGAACCAGACTGCATAATGATGTCTTAAGGCTCACTATTTCTGAAACTCAGATGGAGAGTCAGAAGACCATCCAGCACACAACTGAGTGACAATGACAGCGACACAGCTGTAAAAACCATATGGTTCTCTGTGAGATACGAGATTCATTCAGTAGCGATGGAAGCTAAGGACTAGTCAAAGGATTATACTGAGAAATTAAATAGTGACTTACTTTCTGTAAATATCTAATTTAAGGTGCATTCAGAGCAAGCTGGCCTTCAAGTATCTGTTGCTACCTGGTTCCCATTTCAAGGGTGGGCATAAACATGGTAAGCAGACAAAAAAACCCAGCTATTCTCCCTTCCCCAAAAGAAAATAACCTGCCTATATAACCATTTGCTCTAAAAATATTGTCCTACCATGGGTAGATGGAAGACATGGAAAAGATGACATTACATTTATGCAGAGCAGGGAGTTAAGAGTTTTTAAGTCTGTAAAATCCAGCGAGAGAAGTAGCAATTAGCTGCAGAACACTGCAGCCCTGGGACAGCTTTCTGAACCATACAGGCACAGCATGCCAGGGTGGTGCCAGCAGCTCCTAAGACACAAGAAAGTGGTGCCATAAAACATCCCCGAAGAGCAGTCAGCCTGGAAAATTTGTGCTGCACAAGTTTTCTTCTTATTCTTTTTTTTTTTTT
>JBAFWW010014290.1:0-12977 GCA_036873685.1 Agapornis canus
TGTCCTGTCACTACAGTCCCTAATGAAGAGTCCCTCCCCAGCATCCCTATGATGCAAGCAGGGCCCATGCTTCAAAGCTGTCTTTCAGCCCATGCTACAGAGCCTCGGCACAGATAGAGTTCACAGTTTTGACTGTTCATTATACTTGGATTCTGATAAAGGAACTTCTTCACCCCTTGTATACTCCCAGTGAAAAACTATCTGTTCTCAATACCAATGAATTTGATTCTCAAATGGTAGATATGTAGGTACCTCTGGATGGGGAAAAGACACCAGCTTGTCCCCAGCGGGGAAGGTTGCTACAGGATAAAAATTATTCATTTGGCTGCGTATATCATGCCCACATTTCCCTTCTTCATCCTTAAAGTTGGGAGAGCTGGAGTCCTGAAGCAGGAGGATCTCTCAAACACACCTTCTGCCCTTGCATTTTTCCAACAAAATCATATTTCTCCAACACACCTGTCACCAGGAAGGGCTCCTGCCTACAGGACATCAAATATTAGTCCATTGTCTTGTGCAGCAGAAGCTAGTCTGGGGAACTGCTTACACCAGATGCACAGCACATCACTACTTTTCTATCCTAATGGTTGCTTTCTCAGTCACAAGATTTATGCATGTGTTGATATGTTCTTGTGGGTACTCCAGTCAGTGAGGAGTTTTTTCAGTCCCACAAGGTAACTAAAATTCCCATCAACTTTGCTACCTCTTTCTCCCTCTCAGAAATCAACCTGATGCACCAGCTACTTGAACCAGAAGAACAAAGGCTCTAGGAACACATCATCTTTCTTCACCCCATCTCCTCAGGTTATGAGCTTCATTTTCCTCAAGAGTCAACAGATCAACCTCACCACACTGTATAGTACAACCCACAATCATGCCATAGCACTGTTGGGTATACCAGTCAGATACCATGTGGTGCCACTGGCACCAGCAGAGACATTTGCCTGCATACTGCCCAGCTGTCTGTCTTCCTGGGACTCTCAGCTCTTGATTTTCACTTACTGTCTGTAAAGCAGGAAGAGTAATACTATATTCTACCCAATTTGAGTGCTATGATGTGCTGACATCCCTGTAGAGAAACTCTAATAAAGAAAAGAGGCACACTAATGTCACAGCTGTATCTTCCCATTCTATCCTATGCTTACTCTGGATCAAATCCCCTAGCTACACCTATCTCATGCTCTAATGCTGGTGCTTACATGGAAACACAGAGGTTATTTTTATTTCGCCTGTATTAATTTATGAGGGTCAGATGTTGACTACAGGTTGCCTGTAATGTATCAAACTTGGATTGTTTACCTGCACAAAAAGCTTTTAGACTCAAATCATGCCCTACACACTGCACAAATGCCTCTGAAGATAGAAACAAACAAAAAAGTCAGATCTCTTTAAAAACAGAATAAAACCAAAAGCACCCTGGGTGGTTTTGGCTAGAATGTAGAGTCAAAGGCTGAGAACTGGAAGTGGGGTACATACACTCTAATTCCAGCAAGATTGCTCAAGGAAAAGCATGGAATTTCCATACACCACAGGACAGGAAAATGCCCAATTATACTGGAACAAGCATTATTATTAATAGCAGTAATAGTACGTGTTCCCATTAGATAAGTAACTGACAAGAACCATTCTTATCTAATGTTAATTCAGATCTCCGAAGGCTTGTTGTTTCCATGGTTTGCAATGAAGGAGAACTTCTTTTAGAGTCCAATTAAGTTCAATCACTAACACATGCTTCCTACAGATATCCCTGAGGATCAGACACGCATTGCAGCTACATTCCTAACAGCCAGAAAGGCAGTAACAGCAAAATGAAATTCTGCTTTTAAACTGTTGATTTACATCTTGAAGACACAGTATCCAGCATGTCACCTGCTCACTGCAAAATGGCTTGGTCAGGGCAAAAGATGCACAGGTTTCCTTTCTGGCAAGCACAATGTACTTTTGCTTAGGTGGCAGCCAAGCAGCTTCCAAATAGCTTGAGCAAGATGAGAGTACAGTATCTGAATTATTAACTTTTAAATTAAGTAGTATGCAAAATGTACAGAACATATGTTCTGACTAAGACACTCTTAGGGCTCAAGTAAATTTTCTAAATTACTTTAAAGTGTGAAATGTTTGGATATCCAGTTAGGAGCAGCAAAAGTACACATCCCAAATACCATCCATAAAGATGCTGCAATATTGAAAGTTGTTGGAGGTTAGAAGCAGGTACTCTGGAGAACCTTTCTTGCATCTCATGCAGAAACCTCATTCATACCACTCCACTGCCTCTTCCCAAACCACCCTTTGCAGTACTTCTTACCATTCACCATAAGCTTTTAGCTTTTCACCTGTGCTCTGTTCAACCTCCAAGCCCACTTCTGCCACAGCTGTTAAGCATTTAAGCTGAAACAAGTTGAAGAGCAGGCAAAGAGAACCTATACAACAAATCTGGACAGCCTCCTGTATGCAAACCCCAGGAAGAAGCTTATACAGAAATGTTCTGTGCCCTAATACGAGCTGTTCTGTGACAGAAAGGGTAAGAACATTTCACTGTTCTTTGATGGAGCAAATATTGTCCTGAGTTTACTGCATAGAGAGGCAACTGCTGAATGTCAGTTCTTCTCTAACCACATTGTATTATCAGGTGAATGACACATCTTCCTGCCATTTGTCCTCTCCTTTACCAAAGTACATGGCTCAGTGATGCAGAGGCAGGACTTCAGCGGTGTTCACTCCCATGATGCTCAAGGCAATGTGGGGATATCAGCTAGGATGTCGGGAAGCAGAGATCAGTGCAGGCTGTTCAAAACTTCACTCTTTACCATGGCTTCATGTTCGGCCTCTTGATCAATCAATCATTCAGCTGCACCATTATTATTAAACAACTCACTCCTGAGTATCTCAGGCAAAGTATTAAGATGCATTGAAACTTGTTCTGAAATGAGCTCCTGCCTTTTGAAACAGGTCCAGGGGGCTCAGAGAACTTGGTACTATCCTCTACTACTTTCAGCACTGTGAAGGCATTTCAAACTTAAGGTTTTACACAGATTATGGAATGACTACACTTTTTAACCTTTTCAGGGAAAATCTACAGTAAGATTCCTGAAAGAAGCACTAAAACTTTCTGTAGCTGAACACTGTAGCTCAAGCAGGCTGACAAACAGCATCCATGCTTAAAAAAAATCAGTGCTCACACTATACAGAAGCATGGGTTTATTAGAAAACAAATAGCACATATATCCATCCTTCTACCCATAAGTAGTACCCACGGTACTAATACAGTGTCAATTCTTGCCTGCAAAAAAGTCTGGCACATCAAAGGATGGCTGCTGTGCCGCTTGAAATAATGTGAAGGCTGTCATTTTCCACACACCTGCGAAGGAGGAACATGTCCAGTTCTGCAGCATACATGATGCATCACAGAGGCAGCATCCACCTGAATACAGGGCAGAAGGGAGGAAGGAGAGGGAACAGAACAGCATCACTGCCTCTGCCATTTTAGAGTACCTGTTCCTTTAATTCACAAATTCTAGCAGTTTCTGTGCAAGGTACCGAAGGTTTAGGTCACAGCATGTAATGAAATTAAATCATTTTCTCCAACTTAGTCACTGACTTTCCATGCCTTCTTAAACAAAAAGCCAGGAAGAGCATCAAGGACAGCAAGAACAAAAACATCAAACACAGCAGCAGCAGTGCTGCTGTCAAAGGCCTTAAAACAAACATGCCTTTGGAAAAAATGACTTAAGTAATGCAAAGATCACAAAAGGAAGCTGATGATTAAACAACATTTTTTTCCCCACCTCTAGCCTTATAAGAACTGTAATCCTAGCAAATGGAGTTGTTCAAAAGCATGTGTAGGAGTATAGGGGAAAGAAAGGGTAGCATTGTTTACAGTACATATACAAAGGGACTGCAGCAGAAGCCAAATAAGTAGAATAACTTCCATGAAAGATGGAAGAGTGAAAGGAAATGGGTAGGTAAGAACAATTGTAGAATTTGTACAGTACAGAAGAGGATCCTTTCCGTATAGGATGCAATTTCTTCTATGGAAAAGATGTTTCATCCATGGAGCTGGCTGACATAACTCCTGTGGAATATTAATCTTTCAATGTTTGTTATCTGTGGTTTTGTTACTAGATGGGTTATGAGTCTTCTAATTAGCACTTTATCAACTAAAAGTCAAAAGATTCCTTGTATCAACCTATTTAGACTTGCATCACCTTTATGAGGTGGGTACCAATGAAAACTGAAAGGAGAGTCTGGTGTGAAGAATAAATACTTTAAAAGTTTGTCAAAGTACAAATACTCAACACTTTCTGAAAATAAACCTCCTGGAATAAGCTTCTGGATCACTTCACATCAGTAAGGCTTTCTGATATCCTAATCATTTCACCTCTTTCAAAGCTAACAAAATGGAGGTGGCACAGAGGCACCGGACAACTTCTTTAAAGAAATCTTATTTTACAAACCTAAAAGAAGGCAGTTGTTTTTTCACCAGTTGTCAGGCACTTCAGATCTCACTAGGAAAATTACATCCCACCTGCAGAACAATATAGAACAGTTTGGGAACCTACTAAAAGGCATCTAATAAATCCCACGGGATTTAAAAGAAATGCCTACAAAACCCCCATTGCATTCATCTAGAGCTCACACAAGCTTCTCTATGGACAGATTAAGTAATGTTATCTGCTTGCTGACCTGCCTGAGTATGACATTAATTATGCAATCCACAGGCGTGAAAATACTTTCCTAACTGAATTGCATCAGGACCAGAAATACATGCAGAGCACGTATTTTTTTTTTTGACTAATGGCATTCTTTTACCACAATTACTTCTATGTGGACTCCTCTACAGCACCAGGTGAGTTCAACCAGGCTGTCACTTAAGCATAGTTTTCTGTGGACTGCTTCAAGGATGCCCATGAAGAAAAGCAAGTCTGCTTTCAACAGGCTGAAGTAAGGTAGGCAAGGATCTGCAGCAAACAAATAGTCCTAAAGGGTCCACAGTATTATTCACACTCTTATTTGGTGCTATCAGAAAAACACCTAAGTCATCTGGAAATGCAAGCTGCAGCAAGACAAAAATACACCAAAATAAAGTGAAAACAGATCCCCAGTATTTGATGGAGCTGTGACAAGCATCCAAAAGAAACACATTTCTCGATTAGACTTCTTCAAGTTATTACCAACTGATTTTTGACACTGGAACTGGCTTTTAATAGATGCAAAGGAGATAAATGTCTCATTACCAAAAATAAATCCGTCTGTTAAGGATGACAGAGGGAGGCAGAAGCACTGCACTGCCTATTATGGTATTGAGCAACAGATTTCACTCCCTTTGCTATATACCCATTAATTAAAAATCTGACAAGCTTTACCAAAGAATTTCTGAGCTTCTTTGGTCCTCTTTTTAATTCCTCCATAATTCTTTGTATATATAAACATGTCAGGCCTGGAAAGAAGTGGGGCAGGCACATAATTTACCACAGTGTTCTTTTTCTGTTCAAACACAAATGCTGGTAAGGAAGTAATAACAGATAAAAGGGAATACTGCAAGAAACTGATGCAATGAGACAAATGTGCCTGCAATTCCCTGTCCAGTCAGCAGATGAAGCTGCTTAAAAGACCAGCACCAAGAAGTTTTTCTGTCTTTTCAACCAGAGACCTCTTATTTCCATGGCAGAACTAAATGCATCAGCTCCCAGTGAGCTAAATCACTCTGCATCACAACCTGTTTCATGAACATGTAAGACACTAATAGGAAATGGTAGCTTGCTTTAGCATTAAGAGTGTGTCATACACAGCCATAATGCAGCATGGCCTGCGTTCTCTTTGCAATTGCTGCCTTTATAACATTTCCTCCCTACAGGCAAGCAGAGTAGCCATTTTATTCTCATGATTGACAGAACACGGACACACCTCTAGCTCTATCAAACACACACAGACACACACAGTCTCACAGACAGCCATACTCACAGATTTTTGCCTTTTCTTCTTGTTTTCCTTTGATGAGATAAAAATCACCCCACAAAGAAAAGCTGCCCAGCTGCGCAATCAGAACAGTTTCTGTTTAACCACTGTTACACTTTAAAAAAAAAAAAAGCCTGGAAAAGATTTCTCAGGGATATTGCTGATTATGAGGTTCAAAGCCAGATGTGCAGGTGAAAACTGAAATACAGATAGCCTTCCACCATATCATACAGAACAGGCGTTCCTGTGTTTTACTCAGCTATTCATCTGTCCTCTGAAGCAAATCCAATCGAAACAATTCTTCACTGGCATGCAGGAGGGCTAGATAGCCTAACAGGTCTCCTCCACTTCTGAGCAATTCATGCCTTGCATGGCTTGTTTTTATTGACTTATCTTACTGTGGGCAGAAGCACATGCCTCATGCAAATGCCAAGATCTCTCTTGCTTTGGGATGCTCTGCACAAATGCAAGTAAATGGGAATTAAAATAAACCACATCATTTTATTTCTGACAGATTAAGTCCATATTCTTATGCATGGTTTCTACATACATAGAGAAGCATCAGCAGTACCACTCCACAAACCCTTACATTAACTGAATTAGCCCATCCAGTTCAGGGTCATAGGCTTTATTGCTCCTGCTTCACTGTACCTGATACCTGAGCTGCTCCACAAAGATTAGAGCTTTAACACCTTGAGCAGGGATTCCCAGTGCACTGAGGCAGAAGTTTCAACACCTGAGACAACTAGCAAGACAGAATAAAAATGTCTTCAGAATACATCGAACTGTTAAGTGTGAAAGACTCCTCTTCATCAAAACCATTTCCCCTGTGCCCCTTTTATCTCAGCAGAGACTAGTGGTGACATTACAAATCAGCAGAAGAAAATGCCGCATTTGAGGCCTCAGCTGACTAGGTCTTCAGCTAATACACAGCTGGACAGCTATGTAGGGACAACTATGTGTCTTCATAACTCAAGAGGAACCCCAATTCTGATTAAGGAGTTACTATAGCATCAACATCAAATCACAACGTTTATTAACATTGCTTTTGTGACCATAAAAGCAAGAAATGAAATTTCCATTTCCTAGCCAAAGTACAGAGGGAAGAAAATAAAAAAAAAAAAAAAAAAGCAAAAAACCCATAAAAAACCAAACAAACAAAAGGAAAAAAAAAAAAAAAAAAAAAAACAAAGCAAAACAACCCTAAAAATCAACCTCTTACCTTGAAAACACTTACTATATGCTTCAGCACTAATTCACCACATGAGATTTTCCCCCTAAGTCTATAATCTTGAAAGAGAAGCAGTCTGGACACAAGGACTCCCAGTTTCTAGCTTCTAACCACGTTAAAATGACCAAGGAAGCTATAGTTTTTAAAGTTAAGAAGCAGAACTTAACTCCAGGAAAGGAAAGACTGCTTTCACTGCTTGGAAGTGTTCCTGATTTTTTTCAGTGGGAACATTCAGTAGCACATGTTAATATTTAACTCTGTGTTTTTCCAGTATTATACCAGTAATGCAGCGGCATAGCTGAGCTGTTACTATTCTTTAAAAGCCAGAGAAGTGACCACCACAGAAAAGAGAAAACAGCAACAGAAAATACAAGAAAAAGGAGAAAAGTTTATGGAAAGAAACTTTCTGTATCACACATCACAAAAATATCTTAATGAATCAGCAATTCACATAGACAGTAGGTGATGAAAAAGACATTAATAAAAATCATCAACTATACCCCTTCACAGCTGTTTGGAGAGTGATAGTACTGCTTTATTTTGGTCACTTACTCTTTCTCTAAGTGCAACAAGTGAATCTCAAGAACACTTTCAAACAATGACAGTGAATACTTGCTCTTATCTATGGCATTGCTGCTCCAGCTGCCAGGATAAATGCAACAAGCTCAGTTGGGTATGTCCTGGCTACCCTACTGCAAGGCATTCCTACTGTCTAGTCTTCTCTAATCTTGGTATGAGACACTCCTTCCTTCTGCCTGCCCATTTTTCCACAAAAGTTTTCCAAGTCTATTACCTTGTTTTCTGAGTGAGCTAGAAATGAGACGTTCAAGTCAAACACTGAAAGGAATCTGCCCACATTCACAGTGAGACATAAGGAGGAAACAACTGAGTGTTCAGAGATGGTAGCACCTGTTGTCCTCTGGTGAGCACATGCCCCACATCCTCCCTTGTGCCAGAGCACAAGGGTTGTTATAGCCCCATTCTTCAAGCACATTGGGCAAGAGGATGCAGTCCTGCTATTTCTAATGGAAATCTGTGGTACCTAGGAGTGACCACCACCACCTTTGAAAACAGAGACATGCTGATCTTGTGCTTCAAAGACTCTGGATGAAAAAAGCTTTTATTGTTAAAAAACACAGTGAGAAAATAAAAGTTGGCATGTTTTTCCAGAAGCCAACCTCACTGTAATGAGATGCAGAACGAAAGTCGATACTCCTACAGATAGTAAAAAACTCATCATATCAGTGCCTTCTATCCCCCACCATTCTATTCAGCATCTTTAAGTGGGAGGTATTCTGTAGCCTTTCACACTTGACCTCTTAATTAAAGCATGGTAAAATTAACATCTCAGACACGATAGATCCTTTACCCACCTACATCAGTAATTAAACCAATACTCAGGGGAGCAAGAACATTTGTTATGTGTGATGTAACTCTAGCTGAGGTATTCCAAAGAAGGAAAAAGAGCTGATGTAATAAATGCAGTCATTTATATTTTAAGGGAGCTATTGTTGATGAAAGAATACCTGTGACAGCTTGAGGCAGCCCCAGCCAAATGAAATCTTTTGTGTCACCCTGGGACAGTACATTGCATATGGCCTCCCCATCTCCAGCTGCAATACAGCTTCTGCAGTTCAGTCCAGAGCAATACAGTCTTTCTGTTTTGCATTTCTGAAAATCCTAGGAGACCCTGACTCATGACTGAAGCAAGTTTAGACTCTATCACAATTCAAACAACTGAATAATCATGTACGGAGAGTTTATGTAATCAAAGATGAAAATTACACCATGTCAGAATGGCCGAATTTAATATTCTCTTCATGTTGATGTATAAAAGACTAAGCAATAAGAAAAAGGTCCAAGAAAGTAACTACAAACGTATATGAAATCAAGAAGGTACAGAGGATACTTGAAAAGGTACAACAGCACAGAACACAAACTCCATTCATTTAGGAAACAAGACTGATTGCTGACATCTCAGATACAAGTTTGCGGGCTTCAGTATGTGCTTAAGCCTGAAAGCATGAAAACCACTATTTCAGTTGTCAAATCTGCTACTTGCTCAAAGAGCCTATTTACTCAGACATAGCATAACTGTTGAGAAACATGGCCTGGCAAAGGTCTGTTCCCCTATGTAGTGACTATGTAAGGATCCTTTGCTAAAGATTTGTCTAAAGTAAAAAACAAGCAATCCAGGCCTCACTGAGCTTCAGAAAGTCCATCCAGACATCTCTTCCATGCAGGGTTTAAACACATTATAAGCATTTAAAAACTGTAAATATCCAGCATGCATGAGACATGCTGTCTCTCCCGAAAATAGAGTCAAATCCACACCAGGTAAGGTCAAAATTTCCCCAGTCTGTCCTTGCTGTATTACTAAGCAATTAAACAAACTTTATAAATAAAGTCTAAACCATCATCCTCAAATTTAGCTGATGCCATGATTCATCCTGTTCAGGTAAGACCGACTGATTGCCTGTCAGAAAAACAACACAAAACAAAGCAAAACAAAAACTACCCCAAGATATTATTTCAGAGAAAAGAAGAGCGCAAAACATTCCTTACTCTCATGCTTCGGTGGAATTAGTCAATCACCTGCAAAAATGAATCATGACTCATTAAGAGGAACCCTACAACGGTGCCTATGCCTCTGAAGGAAGAGAAATCATATGATTTCCTTTTGATATAAGCAATAGGGTTGGTGGGGTAGAGGTGTTTGGTTTTCAGTGAGGTTTTTTGTTTTGTTTGTTGTTTTTTGGGTGTGAGGTTTTGTTTGGTTTGGTTTGCTTGCTTGTTTTTTTACACAGGCAATACTGTGTTGGCATTAAGGCCACTCCTTGAATTTTAATATAAAAATCTGGCTTCAAAATTATTCTCATAAAATTGGTAATATGACTTTCAAAACAGGTACAGAACTAACTCCAACAGGAAAGATTTTTAAGAATACGCTTGTACTTGAGAGTACTTGAAAGCGAAACACTTCCCGTAGATGTTTTAAAGCCTTTCCTCTCTCCCCCATGCTGCTAAACTGAAAAAAAACCCAGGAGTTCTTTTTCACATGCAGACCCCCACAGCAATCGCCCCAAAATTAAGCTAGCCATTGCTTTAACTGCTTGGAAGGCTATACTACAGTGACCCATGTGTCTGCCTGGGTTTTATTTAATGAGTGGACACCCCTCCAGCCCCAAGGGAAACATACCCACTTCTGCCACCACTATTAAGTATTTGACCGCTTACTGCAGTCTCATCAAAGAGCAAGAAACGGGCTCAGCAACTTTAGCCTTGCATATTTAGGAATTGTTTTATCACTGCTCATCCAAATTTCAGGCACACAAACAAGTCATTGTGGTGGTTGCAAATTCTGCACAAAGTTATCAAAATATTGAACCCAAGCAAAACAACATGAAGAAAAATACTTTATTTCTGATCTATTTCAATTGTCTTTTTCTTGTCTAACACCACTCTCTATGATTAATCTTTAAAGTATTGCTAAGGAAATGAGACAACTAAGTGGTCATTGTCTTATGTATACACTGAACATCTTATAGCACAGCCAGTTTATTCCAGTTCTACTATGCAAAGCATCAAACAGTGAGCACATGACAGCCGAAATAATCAAAGGCATTCAGTTATGAATGAACAAGACCAAAGCAGAACATGAATATAGGAAGAGAGGATTTTAAACCTTTTATAAGCAGATTGTTAGCAGCCCATGGAAGGCAAAATTGACTGGGCAAGTTCCCATCATATCCAAGGTACCATCTGGAAAACGAAGAAAACATTTTTAGAAGCAATTAAGATAACTTATTATTATATTAACAGCATTAACTGGAGTGTATATATAGGTTCAAAAGACCAGATCTTCAACAAGTGCAGTAAGAGTAGCTTCTGAAGCCAGTGACACTGTCATGAACAGACATCTTTCTTTGTCCAGCTCAGTGCAGAGTCAATTATTTGTCACTTCAACAAATCTCACTAATTATATGCCAGGATAAGCAGAGTCTTTATAGTCACAACATGAGGATATTCTTATATCCTTGTAGTTGTAAGAGCAAGAGATTTAGGAAGAAAAGACTACAATAACATAAGGAAATACGCCAAATATTTTTTTTTCTCTATAGAAGAATATTTGAAAGTTTCAGATGTAAAATGCCATAGTGAAACTTGTTCCTAAACCTGACATATGACAGTACCCACAAACTATGAAACAGTTTAATAAATAAAAGAAGTTCAGTGGTCTGATTAAGACAATACAGATAATAACTAGAAGAGGACATGCTTTCCATTTATGTATACACAGGAAGCTGCTTCACCTGCCCAGTGTGTCTGGATGGACTGATTTCCAGCAGAGGCTTCTGAAGTCATGATTTCTGCTAGAAGCATATCCCAAAATTCTGGCAATGAAAGGGACAATAATGCTTCAAAACTACATTGCCAAAAATATCGCTGTCTCCATCCAGAGACACTGGATTGCGTTAGCTTTGCAATCACTAGAATATTTCAGCTGTGTTGGAGAATGAACAGGGAAAGAGACAGTAAATCATTCACTTCAGAAACTCTCTCATAAATCCTCTTAGGACCAAAAGAATGTAGGCTGCCCATTGTCACCATATGGTGCATCATCCCCCTGAAAATTTGGTCTGAAGGAGAAACCATCCTGGACTGAATTGCACAGAACATTTGAAAAATGAGATAAACACTGCACACAAGGCATAACATAAGACCTGTTAAGATTCCCTGGACAAGTCTGCTTAGGACTTTATACCATCCTCCACTGAAACAAACCTCCACAATTTACATTCTACCTGACAGCAATTTAGCATCAGATTTCCACAGAGCATTTACTTATTCTCCTGCTTCACTGGCAACTAGCTCTTCCCCTCAACTTCACTTACTCTCTTCTGTAATGAAGCCAAATGCCAGGACTTTCCTAGGAAACAACTGCAAACAGTCTCTTATCTACTATCAAGCAGACCATTGCAGCTTGCGTTAGTTTGCCTACACATAAACCCTGCTGTCATGAAAAGAGCACAGCAGGCAGACACACTGTGTTCAGGTCCCTGAGAGGGCTGGGGACTCTCACCAGAGACAAGCTAAATAATAAAGAAAATTTTGCTAGACTTTTGGCATCACAGAAACTTACACTTTTAGAGGGATTGAGTTTGGATGACAGATGGAGCTTTATTCAGTTGTTTTACAATAGTGCTAAACTAAGTCAGGTCAAGGGCACTACAATTCAGCTCAACCCTATTATGGAAAGAACAAATCATGTCCCACACAAAGGGATAGGGCACTCAGAAGGGGCTACAACTCCATCAGCATGTACAATGTTCCTGCAGGTTACATTTCTGATGATCAAAGGAGGAGTTGTAGGTACATACAGTAGGTACTGTATGTAGATACATACAGTCATTACTGTAACCATCAAGAATGGGACACCATTTGCTTTGCTAGCTCAGGTATGGCTGGAGAGCAGTGTAGCTACAACCACAGAAAGCTCAGGGAAAGCCAGCAGACCAGGCTGAAAAGCAGAGTGACAGCTCAAGAAGTTAGCCCATTCAGAGTGCCTAGCATCTGATCTGGTATCTGAGCCAACTCCACATGGGAGGAATGTAGTGTGAAGTCAGAGACGACACACATGCTTTGTTTCACCTCCTGCTACATGTTTTCTGAATTTTCTTCATTTCTTAAATAAAAACTTTGGGGGGGGGGGGGGGGGGAGGGGGGGTTAAATTTTTTTTTTAACCCCCACTCTGGGAATACAATTTTGGTGAATTTACCAACAAATTTTTGG
>JBAFWW010014292.1:0-15418 GCA_036873685.1 Agapornis canus
TGCTTCAAACTACTCCAAAAGTATTTTTTATAATCTTTTTACTATTATTTTTTTATTTTATGATTTTTTTTAGGGTTTTTTTTTTTTTTTTTTTTTTTTAATAAATGGAAAACTTTTCCAAGTCACAAATAATTAATATCTGGTTTAGAGTAGATATCTATGTGACATATTTCTTTTGCAGTGTCATAGTGGCATGGGATTTTAAAAGTGTCAGAATTATAATCATAATCTAATTTAGATCCATATGGATTTAGGACTTTCTCACCTATGTGAAATGGTGATCAAAAAAAGATAAAATATTATGTGAGTTTTAGAACTGCTTGTTCTAGCTGCATCTCAGCCTGATGTAACTGAGCCTTTTTTTAGGCTTTTAAAAATTCTGGTTTATTTTGTGATTTATCTTCCTTATGACAGGTGGCTCTGCCATGGGGTGTGCAGCACTCTGCTCTCAGGAGCTGTTTTTAGGGAGGTAAGGGCAAAGTAGTCCGTTAAGAGTCACATTAAAATAACAATGGGCTTGGTATACAGTGGGACTTGTGTGTCAAGCCAGCTGCAGTACGAAGTGGGCCACACACACAGAGATCTCAGTGAGGGGCCATTGAGGCTTCGCCAGCTAAACTGCAGCCACCTAAACAAACACCATCACAGCGTCAGTGATTTAGCGCTTGATCTAAGTAGGTGACCACTTGGAAGTAAATCTTTCCAAGTACTTTACCGAGTCTCTCAACATATAATAAATAGTGGAAATCCGGCAAGAGTTTGTTTTGTTTGTTTCTTTTTTCTTTTGCTGTGGCAATTTCAGTGATTAAACAGTCTTTGATAGACAATTATTTGAGGGCTAGCAGGCTTCTTTTTTACAATAATGTGACAGCTTTTTTTTTTTTTTTTCTTGCTCTTTGTGTAAATTTGTAAACAGAGAGAGGATATGAGCTCAAGTAGTTCCACCTTAGATACAGTACTGACGCTGATTACGCTGATGGAAGAGATACTGTTATTTGTCTCTGCCATTTCCTGTGTCTGCTTTTTCCTGGTTAGTTGTGAATTCAGTATGAGTTTACAAGTTAAAATAGTTTGAGAAGTTCATAATCGAAACTTTTCACAGCGTACTGAATGAGTGAGGTAAAATCGGTAGAGCACTTTATGCTGTCCAAGTTGTCTTGGTTCAAGGTTTGAATAGATACTTAGCTCCAAACCACCGAGGATTCGTTGTTTGGATAACAAAGGTCACTGAGAGTTCAGATTGCTTCCCAGGCAATTTGACTAACTGCTTAACTGAAAAGACAGGAGGATGAAATGATTAATTTCTATGTCAGTGTAAAAGCAATGTTTCTTTATCATTTATGTCCATGTACTTCAAGATTTAAGAGTGTGCCTTTGAATGAGTTTCTTGGAAGCCTGGTTTAGACACAGCTTACTATGCGCTTTATATAATAAAAACATTGTTATTTTTTCTATAATCTCAGAGTTCTAAGTGCTACATGATTTTCCCCATTTTGCCTGACCTGTATTTTTAGAAGCTCTTCAGGTCTTGTGCATTTACTCTAAATATTAATATGTGTACGATATTTTACAAAAGTCTTGGAGAATTAAGTTTTGGTTGTTTTTTTTTTTTAGTTTTCTTTTTTTTTTTAGTAAGCTATTTGATTGCTGCTTCTGCTAAGCAATGGTTTGGAATCTGTTGGGAAGTGCATTTAAAATACTGATAATATATACCTCTAAAAATTAAGGATCATTAAAAAAGGAAGATTCAAACACTGCAGTGAAACATTACCTGTTAGTATTTGTGGATTTCACCACAACTATACAACTAAACAAAATTCATAGTTTAACTGTTTTAAGGCTTATTGTAAATGATATAATAGACATTTTCTTATTTCATGAGTGCAAGGACTGTCTAATTATATTAAAAATAAAGGTAAAATCTTCCTAAAGTAACAAAATAACAGATTTGATTTATACAAGAAAAAAATTAAGTTGTACCTTCTGATGTTACTGTGTTGTTTCCCCTTCCACCCTCTCAGTTCCTTCATATTGGCATACCTACTGCGCATTTCAAATATCTGTGTACACAACAAGGCTTACTTTTACTTGTACAGCTGAGTACAAAATTAATTTTAGGAGAAACATGCACAACTCATGGAATATTGACAAGTCTTAGTTTCCCAAGGAAAGTATAGAGGACAGTAGATGCTCTGGAAAAGAGATTAGTGTGTGTGTGGCTCTTGAAACTTTACTACAGGACTCTAGTGCCATATTCTCTGTGAGGATGAACAACAGTTAGAATCTGAAGAACAGCAGGAATTTCACCTGTGTTTCACCTCAGGAATGCTTTTACAGCTCCACAGGAAGCATTCATATTTCTACCTGCAGAAGCATAGGAAAACCCTTAAGCATACGGATGATAATATTCTGTTAGATTATGCATTCACTTAAGATAGAATATTTACCAGTATAAAATACTGAATTGATATGTTTTAACCCTCAAAATAAATGCTTCAAGTTAATTTTTACACAAACACTAGTTTTGCTACAGTTAACATACTGAAATTGTCTGGAAATGTAAGAGAGCAAATTTGAAATGTTCAGGTTTTTTTTAAAGAACTGATAAATACAAAAATATCTTTCTGTAATGTGGTGCAGAAATAAGGTAGCCCTGCAGTGTGGAAGATGTTACTTCTTTAAATTGCAGTGACATGAAATGCATATATCTTTGCTTGTTCACTTGTCTTATGAAGTCACTGTATATTAGTAATTCTGACTTAAAAGTTTTCTCTCAACAATGAAAACAAGTTCCTAGTTTGATTGTACAATAAGCAGAGCAAGATCAGGTGTTTTCTGGTGGAGCAGTGCTATTCTGATTTTGCTGCCTCACTATAAACACTGTAAACTCGTATGTCTGACCTTAGGATTTCACAGAATGTTAGTTGAGACCTCTTACATGTCAGACAGCATGTGCTGTAGGTTTGGGTTTTGTCACAGAGGACAAAGCCCAGGTCTCTTTGTTTGAGATTTACAATTTGAAGCCAACTTGCATATATACTTGATTTTATTTTTTATTTTTTTTTTTTTTTTTTTTTTTTGGTGAGGAAATATTAATTTAGGATTGTTCTAGAATGTATTAGTATCACTGGAAAATTCCTCGGAAGATAGGTTCTCTGTTTTTCAAATCATGAACATGCTTCTCTTACAGAAATACTTTTCCCAGAGAGGCAGATACAGTGTGCAGTTTGAAGAGTAAGTTTCTAGGTAGTAACATCTTGTGGAAAAGCTCCTCCACAGAAAATTGTCTTGGGGTTTGGAGGTTTTGTTTATTTGCTTGTTTTCATCTTGGATGCTCCTGTAAATATCGTCTGCCAACTCATTCAAGATTTAGTTTTAATTGCTTTGTTGGATATAAAATATAACTTGTACTGGTTTGGGATTTTGGGGTTTTCAGAATGCAGATCCTTGTCTTTCTGTATATGTTCTCTGGCAAATCTAAGTTTGGGGATTTTTTTTTTTTTGAAGACTTTGAGATGCAGAATTTTGCTCTGTTCATATAAGCACATTGTCCTAGTGCCACTTGTCTTAACATTGTCTTCTCAGTGCATGATTAATACCTGTAGGTTATTGGTATAACACAAATGTGTAAGCGTATGCAATTTTGTGGTAACAGAACCTTGCCAATGCTCTTAGGTGTTGCAGGGGTACCAAAAAAGTGGAATTTGGAAGCACTCCGGGTTTTTTACTGCTCATTCAGTCTGGATTATTGCAATATTAAATTATTCTAAATCATTTCACCTGACTGAAATGGCAGGAAGGGAGAGCAGGGAGTGGAAAAAATTCTCCAACACTGAGAAATCAGTAGGAAAAGAAAAATTATGCCCGTGTATCCTCATCCTCTCCAGTAATAAACTGCATTCTCCAATCCAGAAATCACTGTTATAGCTTTTATTAGCAAATGTTATCAACTGCATTGAAGTCAGATGTGTAAATCTCATCAGATTGTCTTCTACCTGCTATGTAGGACTTCAAAGGGATCTTCTTTGGTGAGAGGATCCTCTGGTTTAAAGTGATGCTTTTCAGTTCCTATTAATAAACAGAAATTTTTTTGGCTTCTTTACATTCCTGTATTTTCTTGAGAGAAGTTGTTTGTTAATGATTTGCTTGATCGGGTACAAGCTATAAACTGATCACTGTGGGTTATTAGTGTCTTTAGTCTAAATGATTTTGAATTGTCTATTTTCTCACTAGAAAATAGTGCATGAATGGATGAACTCTTGGATGGCGTAATATATTTGCAGTTTAGCTTGGGATAAAATTCTAACTTAGCTAAAATAACTTTTCAGTTATTTTCAGCTGTTGGTTGCATTTTGTACTAGTTCTGTGCACAGTTGGTTGCTATATAACTTGCAAAGTAATAGGAGTTACATTTTCATGGCTTCATCACAGAACTTGATAATTTTTTAATTTCAGAGTTTTTTGGTTTTTGGTTTGTTGTGGTTTTTGTTGTTGTTGTTTTGGGTTTTTTTTCCCTAACAGTTGAAAGCAGAAGAATTTACTACCATCTTTTATTTCCCTGGGCTCACAAAGGAGTTAAAACGGTGTAGTATGCATTATATTATACGTTATAATGTGTGTTAGAATAAATGGCAACACTGGGATGAGGCAGCATCTCTGTTCTGTAGCCATGCTGAGTTTGGGCAGGCAATGAGGTATTCAGGAGATGGGGTGGGGGTATGGAAATGGGACTGAGAGTCATCAACTTGGAAAGGAGGGATGAATTTGAGTGTAGATAATCATCAGGATTTAACTACAAGAAGACAAAGAGAACAGGCTAAACAGGAAGCAAACATTTTAAAGCTGTCCTGATAACTGCTTTATTAGAAACAGGAGGGGAAAAAAATGTTTAAGGTATTTTGGTTTTAACTTGTGTTGGACAAACCAATACCTAACATTGACAGTATAATAATTTATTTATTTTTTACCTTTGTTACTAACAGTTTAAGGACTTGGAGTTGGGAGGTGGTGTATTCCCAGATTTTACCCATCCTAATCTGGCTGTGTGGTTTATCTCAAGTTTGTCAGACAGTACATATATAGCATGAACACAGTGGTTTCTTTCTGGTGTGCTGCCAGAGCTGCATGTGTTCATCAGATGTTGTTTAGTCATTGCAGCATATTTATGCCATCTGGAAATGCATGTGCTTCCCTTCCTGAACAATGGTCTTTAATCAAAACCATTATTATGGAAAGGCTAGAAAGAGTAGTATACATAATCAGTAGGATGCCAAAATTAGAATTACACATACATTTTCCCTAACCCTACCATTGCAAGCAGGTTAGCAAGCTTCCAGAGGGTACCACATCTCTGGAACTACTACCTTTATCCACGATCTCTCTTACTTCTGTGTATATTATTCAGAATCCAAATTGTTTAAAGAGCTTCAGGGTAATAATAACAAATCAGGAGTCATCAGAGAATTGTAGGCCTGTAATTATTGCCTGCTATCTTTTATTTGTTAGAAACTCCATTTTCCAGGTCTGTCTAAACAGAAACATCCATGAAATGATTTCACATCTGTTGTACTCTTTATATTACAGAAGCATGAGCTTTTCATTTCATACATTTTTAGAACAATTTTTGATTGTTAAAGCTCCACTAGTTTTTTTACTAGAAGAACATGTAGAGAATGCAAGTATGTTTGAAATGTTAATACTGTTAAGAGCCAGGAGTTCAAGTATGCCTGGTAACATTCTGAAAATGTGTGCATTCATAGATGATATTCAAGAAGCAGGTTTTTAATATATTCAGTCACACATGTAGAACTGATGTGATATTTGTTGAATGACAGAATGACATAACTTGAGTTTATCGTTTGCATTTATAATGCTTAGTCTTCTTCTGTTAATTTCTAGTAATATTTTTTATGCCAAATGACATTTTGTTTTACCAATACTTCTTATATTGACAGGTTGATCTTTTGTTGTGTAATTGTTTGCATTTGTTCTTTTTTTTATTGTTTTTCTATGAAAGTCAGTGGTGAGGGGGAGGGGGGTGGGGCAGAATTTCTCATTTCAGGTTTTCTGATAGTGCTGTTGTGCTTGATAAAGCTGCACTTCTCAATTGCAGTATTCCTAGTGCTGTTTGTGAGAACTGCCCTGGATCTTTCTCCCTTCTTAAAAGCAAGAAGAAGCTAATTTTAAATTTTTTTTCTAATTGAAATTTTAAGGCTTTTGACTGGTCAAAATTGAGCTAATTGTGAATTGATCCAGACACCTATTCAGGGTTTATCATATTCCTCTTTCAAGAGTTGTAACGTTTCCTTGTTGGCAGAGAAGCTTGGAATTGACTAAGTGACTGGTCTGCCTGCCTATCAGGGAGCTTCTAGAACTTCATGGGTAGACATGATTTTGTAATATTGCAGTGTTTGAGTAGGGGTTCTCTGTGTGATTGCATAGCTAATGCAGAGGTTGATAGAAGACATTTGTGTTATGTGCTTTCTGTTAAATTTGCCACAGCTGAACATACTTGGGATTGATTCTTGTAAGACTCATGAAAACATGATTTGATATAATCAAATTTTTATTAGTTAGCAGACAGTTGAGGATTTTAATTAATTCATCTTTTACTTCTGTGTTACTTTTACTTTAAATAAATGCTTTTATTTCATGGAGTATAAGTAGTTCAACAAAGTGGCTCATGCATGTAAGGCTGAGTGACAATTCAACGTTGTACATAGCCAGTCTTGGTTCTGGCTTCTCTGCTGGCTTTTTCAAAAGAAGTGGGCTTTCCCTTATTCCTGTGCAGTAGCCTGTGCAGTACAAGGAGGCAACGGGAAATTTCATCATCTGGTAGAGTTTTCCTGATACAGGATATGATAGAATCCCAGACTGCTTTAGGTTGAGAGGAACATTAAAGTTCATCCAGTTCAACCGCCTGCCACAGTCAGGGACAGCTTCTACTAGACGAGGTTGCTCCAAGCCCTGTCCACCCTGGAACATGTGTTTCAAATTTGATTGCATTTCTGCTTCATAAGCTGGGGCTTGAATCCACAATTCCATCCTTAGTGTTTTTCTAGATACGTAAAATTTCTCCTAGGTGATAGCTTTTTTTCCCCTGGAGTGGTTTCTGGACTGTGAAAAAAGTTCAAGTGTAGCTGCTATAGACAAATAAACTGGAGTAGTACTACTCTCTGGCAGTGCTGAAGACCAGGCTGGATGGGGCTTAGAGCAACCTGGTCTAGTGGAAGGAGTCAATGCCTATGGCAGGGGGTTGAAACTGGATGAGCTTTAAGGTCTCTTCCAGCCCAAACCAGTCTGTGATTCTGAATGTGACGATATAACCAAGCAGGGAAGAATACATAAGAAATTATAACAAATTGTGAAATGGGTAGTTGGTATACTTGAGCATGGGAAATGATGTTATTCAACAAACAGTAGCTACTTTAAAAATCAAAATGAAACAAAACCAAAACCAATCCTTAGATGTCAGGTCACAACATATGAGTATTTTCCTTTCAGATACAACTTTAAACTTAATCAGGACCATGACACTGGAAAGAAATAGCTTCCTGTATAGTAAAAAATTCATTAATATTTGCTAAAAAAATCATGTGGGTTTCTCCATAACTGGGGCATAAAACTGTTAATGCTTCAGTAGTCTGGCGGATGGCATACATCTCTGTGCCTTTATGTTTTCAATACTTTTAGACGGAAAATGGTAAGTAAGAGAAGGTTGGTTTTATCATATGCACTGTTTCTTTTTGAGAGCTAGAGTGATACAATTTACTAGTATATGATGGAAAAACTGGAGATACTGAGTTATAAGGAGCTCTTTGTAGAATTAATTCAGGGTATGCGTTGATTTTTGAGAAGGAAATATGTGCTTCTCTCTAAGGTTAAGGTAGGAGCCGAGTATAAAACAATATGTAAGATTTTTAAATTAAATTTTAAGTGTTGAGATACATTGTGGGAAATAGTTCTATTGAATGGATGAGTAGTACTGATGCAACTAAAGGCTTTTGAGTTAAAGTTTTCTGTTTTACTGATATATATCTAAATCCCTATCCTTTCATTACTGCTTTAAACTATAAAATTTCAGAGTATCACTATGAAACAGCAAAAATTTCTTTTTTCTCATTTAAGAGAAGAAAATTTAGGAGCTAATGTTTTCTGTTACATTAATGCAGCTTGGATAATGCAGTGGTCTGGTAGAATAAGTTGGAAAAGACCTTCAAGATCATCAAGTTCTACTGTTCCCATAGCACTGCCAAGGCCATCCCTAAACCATGGGGCTAAGGGTCTCATCTACACGGTTTGTGAACACTTCCAGGGATAGTGATTCCATCACTGGCCTGGGCAGCCTGACGGTGCTTTCAGGGAAGAAATTGTCTCTAATCTCCAGGAATATATCCTAATCCTCCTCTGTCCCAGCTTGATGCCATTTCCTCTCATCCTGTCACTTGTTACTTGGAAGAAGAGACCAGGCACCTCCTGGCTCCATTCTCCTTTCAGGCAGTTGCAGAGAGTAAGAAGGTCCCCCCTGCGCCTTCTGTTCTCCAGACTAAACTCCCCCAGTTCCCTCAGCTGTTCCCATCAGACTTGTGCTCCAGCACAAGCTTCACCAGCTTTGTTGCCCTTCTCTGAACTGGCTCCAGCACTTCAATGCCTCTCTTGTAGTGAGAGGCTCAGAACTGAACACAGAATTTGAGGTGTTAGCCTCACCAGTGCCCAGTACAGGGGGACAGTTAGGGTAAGAATGAGTCTAAACACAGTCTGCCCTTCAGCACAGTCCTTCAAGTAGAGAGAGGAGAAGAGAGGATTGTTGTCTAACTATCCTTTTCCATTTTACTATGAAACTTTTTATGTATGTTGTGGCCTTCCTTCTCTTCCCCCCCTTGCTTATAAACCTTATCTTAAAATAATAAAGGTACCAATAAAACCTGAAGTTGTAACTGAGCCATATTTAAGCCTATAGTGCAATTCTTAATTTCAGTAATTGGGAATTTCCCAAGTGCTGTCTGTAATGAATGAACTCTTGGTTTCCCCTGAAGATGGGCATTTAAGTTGCAAGATCATTCTGTTACAGATCCCAGCTGCAATGGCCTAAGGAGAGTTGTTTAAGAGATAGGATCTGGTTTCCTTCAGTGTTTGTTTTCAAGGATTATCTCTTGGTCAGAGTGGATGCGCAGCTGTTTCACAGGTCCTAAATTTTCCATTTGTTATCAACTTGACACCTGTGGCAGATAGGCAAGATCTTGAATTTCCGTCAGTTCTTTCTCATGGGCATGGAAACTAATTTTAGAACACTTGATAGATAAACAATTTAAGTGATTATTTCAGAGCATTTTACATCACGTGCCAATATTCTCTTGTTGAGATGGTAGAGATGGCAACAGTTGCCGTAGCATACTAAGAACTAGGTAGTTTTAATACTGTTCTATTACTTGTAGACAGTTCAGTTTAGTTGTGTTTGTCTACAAGTAAAACACATGTTTTGATGAAAGCTCCACTAGGAATAACACTTAAAGAATAGTGGAGGGGTTTTTTTGTTTGTTTTCTCTTTGGTGTTTTTTTGTGTGTGTGTGTGTGTGTGTGTGTGTATGTATGTTTGTGGGGTGTGGTGTTGTTGTTTTTTTTTTTTTTGTTTGGTTTGGTTGGTTAATTTTTTTTTTTGGAATCAGTGTCTCTTAGTCCCCTCCATGGTGATTTTTAAAACTGATCTAGCTGATGTTGTTCTTCTCATCTTCAAGGACACTTTGTGAACATATTCTCTCTGAAAAAATCTCAGTCTGAGCTTGATAGGTTGAAGGCTTATTCCAAACTTCACATGAGAGAGTTCAACTAAGAGAGAGAATGGTGTGCAGTAGTTAAGTCAGCAGTAGAACAGATAGCCAAGAACCTGAAACTTTTAAATCACTTGTCAAACACAGTTACGGCTGAGTCTGGGTTTCAGAAGTGCTACTTGTTGTTCAGTCCATTAGTTGGATTCTGTTGAAACAATTAAGTGAAGTAGCAGCTTTTCAGCTGAAGCTTCTAAATTTTGATCAGTTCTGCTATGTGACATCCTCATCAGTTGAAAATTATGCCTTAGTTCATAACTGATGCAACTCGAAAGTTTTTTTTGTTAAAAGGGGAAGTCCAAGATATCAAGGGAGGGCTGATAATCTCATATTTATGCTAAGCCTTAAAAACTGTCTGCTAGGTCAGCCAATTTATGTCTCAATCATTCTTTACTATGTCTTCACAGTGACTCAGTGCAGGCAGTTTTCTATCCCCTTTTTCTCCCCACTCCCCTGGATTAGTCATATGCAATTTAGCAATATTAGAGAGCTGTTTGCTCTATTTGCTGATAGTTTCAATTATGAAAAGACAAAAGGACTTCATTCATGTACAGCTTGTAACCTGGGGAGTTCATCTGAACATAACAGAAAGCCTGTCTGTTTCCTTCCTTTAAAAAAAGTCACTCTGCTAGAATTAGTGTCTGGATTTCATAAAGAAAAAATGTAATAACATTTTTTGCTCTAAATTCCCTTAGCACAACAATCAGCACAAAGAAAAAATTTAGCTCAAAATTGATTATTTCTGTCTGTTTATAGTGTTAATCTCTTCTGGTTTGTTTCAATCTTCTCATTTTTTATTATCTTTTTGAGCTTCTTTCTTGACATCTATTTCTTAATATAGCTATAAAATTAGAAAACTGAAAACCAAAACAGCTAAAATACTGTCGTGGTACATGTTACACCTTAGAATTAACAAGTCCATTGTAAACAAAGAGCTTCCATAGCTTTCCTTCTACACTGCAGCTTAAGCTGCTCATATGGTATACATCTGTGGTCTTTTGGCAGCATGCTTGGCCTCTGCATGGGAGTTTTTTGAGTTTAGAGCTAAACTCATATCTGTCTTCCCATCACTCTAAAAATTATGGAGGTCCTGTGCTTCTTTACATGGCTGCCATGAAGTGAGCTATTATATGCTGCAGAAGCAATGAGATTCAGTTAATAATACTGCCTCATGGGAATGAAGGTGGGGGTTTTTCTAACAAAGCAAATACTTTTGAGTTCTTTAGCTGTGTGTTTTGTATTTGTAGATTATGGTGTATTTCCACAAATTCATAATTTAAATTTATTATACACAGATAAAGAGTGATTTATCCTTGGTTTATTCACTTGATTCATGCTGCATTACTTTCAGAAAAGGTAGTAATGACCATACAGATGATTGAATTATCTACATAGATATATGCTAACATGTTTTAGAACATTTAGATGGTCAGAAGTCTTGTTTTATTACTTGGGAAAGCACATTTAAATTGAGGCTTCTGCTTAAGTGGCAGTTTAAAAATATGAAGGAATAGATGGAAAACAAGTTAATTTACAAAAAAAAAAAAAGAAATCAAAATAAGAGTAATACAAGGGAAAGATCTGAAACTGGTAAGATTATGAGTGGAAATTTTTGTGTTTTTTCATTTTCTGAGTTGTACTGGGCTTATATTCATGTTAGGCTTATTGTACTTCTGTTACTGAATAATGATGAAAAAAAGTTACCATCTCTTCAGAACAGATCTAGATGTTCCATTAGTCTTTCTCTTCTGAATCTGAAAAGCAAAAATATTTGTGTCACAAAGACAATCCATTAGTTACTAAGGAAGATGTTATATAGATGAGCACATCAAAGTTATCATCCTCAAATAATTTGTGTCCAAGAGAGCAAAAAGAATTGGCTGAACTGATTTCTGGCTTTACTCAAGTAAGGTTTTAATACTAAATCCTTGGGAAGTTTCAGAAGACTTGAAAATGTGCTACTGTTCTGTCAGCGTACAGTGGGTATCCTATCCCATTTGTCCATGTTTAAATCTGAAGCTTCCTATGCTGTAGTCAGTATGGAATTAAAGTAACAGACAAATCTGCTAAAATACTAAGGAGTTACAGAATGAAAATGTAATTGCTGCTGGTAAATTTCATTTATTAAAAAAAACTACAAACCTGCATCTCAGAATGTCTTATGATAGGATCAAGTTTTACATTCCTGTAGTTAGTCATTTACAAAGAAAATTAAGTCTGGATCACTTGAACTGACCCAAAAGTGAAGGAAGGATTGTTAAGTAAATCTATGGGTGAGGAATATTGCAGCAGACACTTTGGAGTAATATATCAGTTTTTCATCTTTTACCTGAAAGCTGTTTTTAATTATATACCACAAAATATATGAGGATATAAGACTCAATGAAGTAAATTATGGTTCTTACTTTTGTACTATTCATCAAGTCAAAAATAAGTATTGTATATATTTAATTTCTAAAGAGACTACTGTTGATAGGAAGTCTCTAGGTATGAGCGCTGTAAAGCAAGTAAAACAAAGGATCTGACAAAGAGGAATGAGAGACTATCCTCTGAAAAAGATTTTGGGATCTGAAGTCAAGCAGTTTAAAAAGACCTTGCAGTCTGATCCTGTAGTAAAAAGATCTCCTTTTTTCAAGATTGTATAAGAGTAGGGAGTTGGACTTTTTATTTTATGGAGCACCTACATCTTATGTTAGCATACTGTGTTCTGTTTTGTGGGCTTTCTGTTTTCAGCATAATTCTAAAAACATTGCATGTATGGCAAAAAACCACAACAACCTTTTCTGTCAAGTGTGTTAGGTCACAGGAAAGAACTGTGGCTGGAAGCTGAATCTAGGTAAGTTTACCCACAGCTAGTAATAAGGGAACAAGTATTAAGTCCTTATTAACTTGTCATAGCCCTTTTTTAAAGACAAACTTTTTCCACAAAATACTTCTACTCAAAATGAGTTTCTAGGGTGTGAGTGGATAATGCTTTATCGGCTGGTCAGCTGCTAGGATCATTTGTTGCTCTCCTGAAATTTTGTTTTTCCTTGAAATCTGAAGACCTGAAGGTTGTATTCATGACTTGTCAATGCTGTGTTTTAATGTGTTCAGAGAATAAAATGTCAGTGAATTGCCATGACTTTTTTTTTTTTTTTCCCCAGATCTTGCATTATTCTTTGTCTTTATCGTAACTTGCTCTGCACTTTTGGAGGATCTGACTGGCATGCAAGCTCAGCATTTCAATGCCCCTTTTTATTGTCTATTTCTTTTTAGCTTAAACCATTTAAAGTAGTTTAGACTGCAGATCTGTGGAACTGGAGTAGAACAGGGTTCCTCTCCATCCCTAGCAACATTCTATAAAAATCTCATGGATTGTTCGTTCTTTTTTTTCTTAACCACACTTAACCACATATAACTGCAGCCTTTTAGTGAATTAGATAAGGCAGAATAAAATTACAAAATGGAAACTGTATCAGAAACAAAACATTTTAAAATGTGCTAGGAAGTGATATGGCTCTTCGTTTGTGTATCTGTTTTAAGGCTTATCATCTACATAGTGAAGAAATGGCAGTAGGTTATCATGAGGAGACTAGGCAGTTTCTTGATGTTGTAATGAAAGCAAATTGAATTATGTGATCTCTTTAAAGAAAAAATGAAACATCTGAGTGACTTTAAAAGTGCTCAATTTAGGAGACATCTTTTAAGGTTTCCTTAGAAGATCCCTGTTGAAAGGGGCCATGAGGAGTTTGGGTTTGTCATCATTGCTAAGCAATCTTCCTGTGCTTGAGAACGTTTTAGAGCAATTTGAGCAAAGGACAAACCTTAAAAATTGGAAGTAGAGTTGGTATGTTTTCTGTCTTGGTACTTATATTTTATGGATGCTTTTGACACATGGAAAAGCAAATGGTTGTTTTCACCCAAAAAACTTTTTGTGGTGGCAGTACTGTTAATGAATAAAGTATTTGTGTGTTATTTTTGCATGAAAATTCTGGGATCAAAATGGTATATTTTATTAAAAAAAAAGAAACTCAATCCTTTAGTTATGCAGTCAGAGCAATCCCGTGATGAAATGGGATGGCAGTGGGAATGCAGTTGGGAAACCTTTGAGATTCATTGAGTGTGGTGAATGGAGACTACCATGCTTCAGAAATTAAGTGGGAACATAGAGCTGTACTAATATTAAATATCAGAAGGCAAGTTTTACATAACTTATACATCAGTGTAACAAAACTTTCAAATGAACAACTCGCATGTTTCTGCCTCTGTTGGAATGAATCTAAGATTTGTGGAAGACTTCAGTGCCTAATGTCTGCTGCAGTTTGCTAGGCTTTAAATTATTTTGCATAGCAAATTGTGTTCTGCATTTATTTCAGTAACATAAAAAGAATGGGTGAAGTTTTGACTGATTTCATTTCACAATTATGTTTGAAATTTATGGAGTGTTTTTATTATCCAGTAAGATCTTTTTTTAAAAAAAAAAAAAAAAAATAAAAAGTCTTACAGTTCCAGAAGGGTAAAAGGTGTAGGAATTTCAAAACTGTCAGCAATAAAGCATGAAACAAGATTTAGTTAAGAGCAAAGAGGACTTTGGTTCTTTACTTTGCAACTTGCAATGGGGACCAAGTGCAACACAATGTCCTGTGCTATTAAGGAAAGAATTTAGACGTAAAGATGGAAACTATAACTCATTGCATTGCACTAACACTCAGAAAGATGTCACACTTCCTGAGTATTGCCCAGTGAGAAAGACAATTATGGATGTATAGCACAGGGGTTTGACCGCTGCTCACCACTCTACAGCCCTCTACCACTGCAACCCTTCTTGCTTGTCCCTCACACTAAATTCTGGAAGCAGATTTTTGTTTCCATAATGCCCCAAAGTCTCTTTAACACAACATTTACATAATCTTCATAAGTCTGTTACTTTTTTGTCACGTAAAACATTTATTCCAAGACTAAATTACACAGCTGCTTGCTTCCACCAATAAAATTGTCTTGGTGAGTGTTTGTGTTTGCTTTTTGCTGTTTGTTGTTGGGTTGTTTTGTGAGGTTTGTTTTGGGTTTTTTTTTTGGGGGGTAGGGAAGGGGAGGGGAAAAGAGATTTTTTTTGTTTCTCTCTTATGTAATGATGACAAGCTTTAATGAACACGTGCTGCCTCTTAGTGTATAGGCAGTCCTAGTAATACACACTAAAGTTAAATATCAATTGCTTTAACAGAGTTCTGCCAGTAATTCCTGAATAATGCATTTATTAGACTTCCTACAATATAACCTATAATTTACTATACAAGATATGATAAATGACAAAAGATTAACTCCTCAGAATATTTGCAATGTCATTAGGTATTAATTTCACATGATTTTTTATACAAAGTACATAACAACATAGCTCTGGTTATTAATATCTTTATTTAAATGCAGATCTCCATTTCCCCTGGAGACTGGTAAAGCTCCAGCACTGAGCTATCAGGGGAAAAGCAAACTTTGAGTCATATAATACCTGTGAAGAAAGGCCTTTTTTATGGTTCAGTGGATTAGGTTTCTTCTCCCTCTTTTTTTTTTTTTTTTTTTTTTTTTTTTTTTTTTTTTTCTCTTTTTTTTTTTTTTTT
>JBAFWW010014293.1:0-11890 GCA_036873685.1 Agapornis canus
TCCAGCGCCCGGCGGGTCGGCGGCCGCCATCGGCTCCGGCCCCGAGCCGCGATTCACCGTCCGCCTCCCTGGCTGCGGCGGGGCGGGCAGGTGAGTGCCCCGCCTGGAGTCGCCTGCAGGAGAGGCATCAAGGGAAGAGGATGAACCATTAAGCCCCGTTCCTTTATTCCCGAAGAAATCGTAGTTCTACAGGGCAATAACTAAATAGGGATGTTGGGGTTTAATCTTCAGAGATCTTGAGGTCGTACGATTTCATGGGGTTGAAGTGAAGAAAAATGCTTGTCTGCCAGCAAAGTTTAAGTTTGGTGTTTTGGTTTTGTTTTAGGTTTGTTTCCTTTTTAACATGTAATTAGTTTTGCAACACAGAGTGGTAAAAATACTGGGCGTGTTGGAAGTTCCTTGCACCAGGATGTCTGAAGAGACAAGACCGAAGGCATCAGCACAAATTGGGCGGTGCCTCTTGCAGTCCTGCTTGCATGTAGGTCATCCCCCTGCTTTTCAGCTTCCCAGCATAAAAGGCTCCTGGTACATCTATTGCAGAGGTGTTTTATTGTGTACACAGATGTGCCAAGTGCCCCAGCTGTTGCCTGATGTAAAATGGAGATTTTTTTAATTTACTGGGGTATATGGTTAGGACGGTATTGCTGTTAGGCAATAGCTTTCCTTAGCCTATTACTTCATAGAGACACCAAACATGTAACAGTGCTTTCATCCACAACGTTTCTGAGTTAGAAATGACCTCAAACACTGGAAAGATTATCTCCTATAAGCCTGCCACTTAGAATCCTTCTTAAAAAGCTTAATTGTCTTCCTTCTTGGCCTTCCCCACCTCATTTGGAAAGGCATGTTAATCTCTATGGTGAGATCTGGCATCAAAGCCAACCTCTGCATTGCTGCTTGGCTTTTTCTGTCTACATCCTTATCTTCCCAGTCTTTCGATTTTCCTCTTTGTCTTTCTTATTGTAGAAAGAAAACTCAAGTTTCGTACAGCTTGAGTGCTCCAGCAGTGTTACTGCTCTAGAAAGCTTCTAGATAAAACAGTTGGAACAATAATAGGCATATAGATATGTTTTGCATTAGTATGTAGCCATATAGCTGCAACGACATAGCATTTTTTGTTCTGTGGCATAAATAAGGAGAAACAGTTGTTGCTTCTTACCTGTTTATTCATTGCTAATAAATCTCATTTCCTTTAGGGCTAGATAGTAAAATTGTACTATTTTTGTATTTTTACTCCTGATAACCTGTCTGCTTGTGTCCAGATATCTTGAGCAAAGTCAGAGTCCTATTTGCAGTGAAGAGCTTGCAGGGGTGAAGAAAGAGCTGCAAATGTGGAGTAGCAAGCATCACACAGCCAATGAGTTTGCAAGAATTGCACTACATCTTTGTAGTGCCATATTGTATCAGTGCCTAGGTTAGAGTTCAACTGAAAACAAACATTACTTGGTAAAGGCTTTTTGTAATAGCTTGCCTTGTTTGCAAGGCAGGTCAGGGGGGCTGGAGCAAAATAACATGGTATGCAGCCAGCCCAGCAATGGAATAAAGATAATTAAAAGAGTGAAGGAGAGTGAGGGCAATATTTCACCATGCGTTTCCATCTCCAAAGGTCTGATTCTTTTACTTTGTGGACTCCACAGCTAATTTGAATAGTCCTCCGAGTTCCAATCTTGAGCAGAATTAGGTCTGCAGTTGGATTTATGGAGTAAAAATTAAGTGTCTGTAAACCAAAAAAACTGTCATGGAAAAGTTCCAAAGTTCAGGAAATGTAAGAATAGAAAAGACCAAAAAAGACTTTGCTTAACACTCAGTTTATTTAAAATAGAACTAGTGCTCTCGGCTTTGCCCTGCTGCCATCTTGTTTCCCCCTCCTCAGAGGGCTCTGTTTTTCAGCGTTGAACTGTTACATGCATTTCCAGGATCTGAAATCTGGGAAGATGCGCCATATTTTAAAAGCAGTAATCCATGTTAGCATGCATCCGTGCTCTGAGGAAAGCCAACAAAGAAAGCTTTTGTTGTTGTTGTTTCAAAAGCAGAGGTTTACCTGGGAACCAGTAAACAACCAGTCTTACTGCTGCTCATGAGAGTATTTACTGGAAAAAGTAAGGAATACTTCATTTACTAAAAAGGTACCAAGGAGCTCATGTTGTCGATTAACCCCAAAACAGGTCTTGAGGAAGAAAAAAAAAGATTTGACAATATAAATGCATTTTCCATGGCAAAACATGGCCTATGCAAGTTTCTTTCAGTAAAAAGCTTAGACTTTAGAAACTTTCAATTTACATATGTCCTCTTGTTATAAAGCACGTGAAGTAAAAATAAGAAGTAGGGTGACCTAGAGGCTGGGGACCCATCTGCTTCCCTCTATTTCACAATCATGGGACTGTGCTGTAAAATCTTTGCATTGTGCTTTTATGCTGAAATGATACCCAAAGTGTGTTTCTCTTGCTCTTTCCTAGGGAAATTCCAGTCCCTCCAATGCTGGAAGGGGGACAGGAAACAAAAGTATGTTTAAACATTTATAGTCCTAAGCTCCAAGTTCAATGACACTACTATCCAATGCTATGCTGTAAAAGCCTGTGGTGTGGAGTGATAAAAGAATTGGTTTGCAGAAGTTCATTGCTCTTACTGTTTGGATGTTACATAAAGTCTCTTCCCTCTTCTCTTTGCTGACAAGTAAGATTTTATACACGAGGGGTCAGGAATCCTTTAGTTATGTACTCCAAGCTCCGGCCTGCTTTGGAATGGAAGTGAGGACATGGAGAGGACATCTTGGGGGAAAAAATTCTAATATTACATGTGTGGCAAGAAAGGAAACAGGAAATTTAGTCATGGAAGGAGACAAGAAGGCAAGTATTCCTGGGCCCTGTCAATTGTAGGTTTCTCTAAATAAAAGAAAGGGCTAAGTTCAAGCTTGTTTTTGCACCACAGCCATGGTATTTCTGCTACCAGATTGTAGGGTTGGGTCTTTGAGTCATGCTGTGCTTGGTCTTTCCCTCTCTCTTAGGAAGCTTCTCCTGTGTCACTTTGCAATCATTGTTCAGAGGGACACAATGCGCAGAAAAAGCGTCTGGCTTTGCCAAGTCATCAGCTTTTATATGCTGGAATCCCAAATAGTGCTGATGGCTCTTGCAAGCAAACTATGAACATTTACCTGTTTCTCTTGACTCAGCATAGTTAGTTCACTGAAATCTTGTTCCACTGGAATACTCACTGGTGAGGACATCGCTTTTCTTTCATCTGGTAACATCAGTAGAAGTAACAAGTTGCTATTACTTAAGAGGTTAGGAAGATGTGGTGAGAGGAATGCAAATACTTCAGGCATGGGGAAAGGGCATTGGGGTCAATGGTGCCTGAACACCCTAGTGCTGCTTTGAAAGACATTTGAGGTGAATATTAAAAGCTTGGGTGTTTGTGCATGGTTCAGATTTCAGGCTCTGTATCTTTGAAGAGAAAAGGGTAATTCCAGCGGTCAGGAAACCTGATCCCTGATCAAGGTACTCTGCCTTCAGTGAATGAGCTGCTTTCTGAGGCTGTTGCTCACAAATTCTCTTATTGTGAAACTTGTTCTGTCAGCCCCTTTCTGCAAGTTTCTCCAGAAATAAAACTGATAGGGTTAAGGATATCCCTTATCAGAAGTTACTTGGATGTACTACATATATCATGTATCACCAAGTACCTGTAACAGAAAACAGGGTATAGTTTTCCCTTTAGTGTTCTGCATTGAGGATAAAATGTAGGAGGAGCAGAATGGCTTTGAATACAAAGGGTGGTGTGGTGGCTTCCTTTTGCTCTCTGAAGAGTTGTGTGTAAATTATGGCTGTGTGAAATCACCTCTCTAGCTGCTGTTGACTGAATTATTATGTGGCAATCCGGAAATCTCTCTTTCCTAGGCACAACTGGTAAGAGGTGCTACTTCCCATGCTGCTTTCTGCCCCAGCCTTGCTCCTTACAGCCTTTGGACAATGGAGGTGGGGGAGTTCCCCTCCTAAAAGGCTACAGGAGGGAGCTGGAGGTGTTTGTCCCCGGTGGAAAAGGGAACAGGGTCTGTTTCTCCATCCTTGTAGCTCACTGGTGGCATGCCTGACACTGGATCTAGAGGCTGCATTCAAATCACCCTGCAGTCTTACTCTTTATGCTGGGTGCCGTAAGTGCACAGTGGAGCTTTCTTGAAGAAAACAGAGTGTAACAGGCAAGGCTCTGCCTGCCTCCACTGGGAAAGCAGACAGGGCAGCACAAGGACAGTGATCCAACCCCATGTGTTCAGATCCCACAGCTTTGTGTTGCTCTCTTCCAGGTGCCTCATGGTCCAGAGAGATTAATTAAATGTGGCCTGTGGCAGGATGTGTGATGGAGAAAGTGGTTTTCTACAACATTTGGTGAAAGAGCCTGTGCTGGAAGCTGGGCAAAGGAGTTCTTCATTTGAAGATGCATGTTTTGCTTTTCAGAAGCTGTAAAGAGCCATGGCTAATGTTAGCTGTGAGCAAACTGCACTATGTTCATGCTTCCTTACAGCTTCAGAGAAGACAGGTAGAGTGTTTTTCTGGTACATTTTAAATTCACTTTGAATTACCAACTTAACACTTACTGTGGTTGCAGAAAACATGGGTGGATTTGGGCAAATATGGGAAACAACTCTCAGGAATGGCACATGTAGAATAAACAATATATATTCTAACAGCAAGGATTGAATCAGTGAACAATAACAGTAATACAAAACCCCAAGGATGTGGAAATCTGATTCTATGGCTGTTTTTGTTGGGAGAAAAAAAAAAAAAGTTCTTTTTTGTCTGAAACAGAGATCCTTTGGAAACATGCTTTTAAGACTGAAACCTTTACTGACAGTGGTCTGCCTGATTCACTTGCTTTCTTCTGTGAGACATTTGTGGCAGAGGGTGGGTGCTGAGAGTATGACAGGTATTCTATGCAGCTTGGCTGCTGTAGGAGGCTCTCCCACCCCTACTCTGTTTAATGCTAAACATGGTGTTTGCCAGCAGGAGTCTTGTGAGTGCATATTCCAAGCATGCCTGGCAAAAGGCATTTGAAATGACAAGGACATGGAGGGGGACTGGAGGGTGCCAAGGGCTGCTGCCAGCATAGGCTGGCACAAGCGTCACCTGTGCAGAAAAGCAGTGGAGATTTGGGCCTCCACAGCCAGGGTTCAGTGACATGGGCTAATGGTCTGACTCCAGATCAGAAGGGGATGTGTTCAAACCACTTTTGATGTTTACTGAAGTAGCTCAGAGGACACATGAGGATGTTCAGCTTCTCTCTGGGATCAACGTTCTATTAGTCAAAAGAGACCAGTAACTGCAGCTCCTTGGGGTTTCAGAAAAATCAGACTGCAATGTTTGTGTCTGCCTCATCTAGATTACTATCTTGGACTCAAGTGTTACTCACGCAATAAAGTTGGGTTTTGTTTCCCCTTCCCTCCCCCTTGGCTCCTGGTAAGGGCAGCATAAATTTGTTTTGTTCCATTCTGATGTGTAGAAGAAGTTCTTATGAGTACCACTGATGCTGAGCTTAACAGAAGCAAACCAGTGTATAAATGCCACCTGACACACTTTATCCTTATCCTGGAACAGAGAAAGAAAGAATAGTTTGGGTACTGTAATGCTGCTGACCTAAGATCACATGGTGGTATTCTGAATCATGCTGAAGCTGTAGTTTCTTTGTCATTTTTGTCTTCTGTCTCTGCTTCCAAGCCACTCCACAGCTTCATCAAGAGGGACAGAAAATGAATCAGAGAAGGCTGGGGATAGTTCTGGTAGGACTTTCAACATTGCACTCGCACCCTCACTTGTGCTTCACAGATAAAGCCAGTTTACAGATTTCCCAAATTACATTTCCCCTCCCTGTGCTGGGTCTGGCCATGATGGGAGTTAACTTTCTCCATAGCAGCCTGTATGGTGCTGTGTTTGATTTGTGACATGATAATGCACTGGTGTTTGAGGTATCGCTGAACAGTGTTTGCACAGTATCAAGGCCAGCTCTGTTTCTTCAAAACAGAGAAGCAAATAGGCTAAGGATGGGCAAGAGGGTGAGAGGAGAAATAGCCAGGATAGCTGACCCCAGATGACAAAAGGGACATGCCAGACCATGTAGCATCACACTTAGCAATAAAAATGGGCTGCAAGGTAGTGTAGTTTCTTCCAAAATAGCTGTTGCTTGGAGATTGGCTCTGCATTGGTCTGCTTGTAGGAGGTGGTGAGCGACTGCCTTTGCCTCACTCATTTGTGTTGTGTTTCCTCACTTATTAACCTGACTGTATCTCAAACCAAGAATTCGGTTTTTTTTTCTTCCCCTCAGTTTCACCCTCCTGATTCTCTCCCTCAATACTGCTGGGGAGGATGTGAGGTGAGGGCTTCAGTGTTGTTTGGGGTCAGCCTAACACTCTCCCTCTTTTTCATCTCACTCCCCAATATCAGCAGCTTCTTGTTGAATGCAGTGATCCTGTAATTAGTAAGCATGCTGACCCAGGGAGGAGTGAAGTGCGGGGGAGAGGAAGATGGTTGGACAGAGCCCTGAGCAACATGGTCTAGGGTGAGGCATCCCTGCCCATGGCAGGGGAGTTGGAATTAGATGATCTTAAGGTCCTTTCCAACCCAAGCCATTCTATGATTCTATGGTGCAGGTATACTTAACAACCTTTTTAATAAAATGAAATGAAATGAAATGAAATGAAATGAAATGAAATGAATAAAATAAAATAAAATAAAATAAAATAGAATCTAGATGGTGAGTAAACCTTTTGCCACAATGATGGGCACTATGCATCGGTTCAGCACTGGATTTTCCCATGGCACACTGCAGATCCCATCTGTGCAGATGTTCCTCATTTCTTGTCCTTCAAACTAATACATATTTTCTTATGAGAAAACAACTCCTAAAGGCTGTTGACAGGAGAACTTCTGGCTGCAATGTTAGACATGGGCAGGGATGTGAAGATGGCTGATGCTGAGCAGGAGCTGCCTACAGGCGCCTCTGTTGCTGCTTGCTGAGGTGGCCCTGTGGCGATGCAATATGGCATATGAAGAGCATATGGGAGATAAATGGTTGTAGTCAGCTGGACCTGTTTGACAGAAGAACAGGGTGTGGGTTAAGCAGTTCCAGTTCAACTTCTTGTCTTGTGTGATATGTCATTGTTTATTTATTATTCCACTCACCTGAACCTTGCTTGTTATTTCAAAGCTGTAATGAAGAAGGGTTCATATATCTCTGCCAGCTCTCAGGTTGATTCGTGCTTCACTGTCGTGTTTCATTTGGGACTTTTTCTTCATTTATCTTTGGAGATGGTAGCAGCCTAGGTACAGAAATCAGTCTAAGTAGCTCAGCCTGTGTGGTCCTGGTTCCCACTTCCTGGTGCAGAGCTAGGAGATAAGCTTGGAGACTGGGCACGTTTGTCAGAGGTCCCCCTTGGAAGTGGAAAAGGAGTTCCATTGCATGCTGCATACTCACTGCTCTGTTTATGAAGACTAGTGCTGAAGATAATCTGGTGAAGATTGTAGAATCAACTATGTGCAATAGAACAATGTCTCATATCAAAGACAGACTCTCGTTCTGGTGAAATCTGAAGACCTTTATTTTGTGTCCCATCCCTTTTGTAGTCTACTAAGTGCTAAGCAGTAACTTTCCACTTTTTTACTCCCTTATAGTCCAGATTTAGCAAAACTACTAAGGGTTACAAATATTCACATTGTTTGGTCTGTCTTTGAGATGCACATCCTGCTTTATCTCACAAACTGCCTGCTTTGTTTTGCTAACTGATCTTTACCCTTCATTGTTCTCTTTACAGTTCCCAAGGCTTAGGCTGGACCAGGGCATTAATACCTGGTGTTTTCTTCACCAAGGCTTAAGCAGGAACAAGACGATAATGCCCGGATCCATTTTGTTGACTATTTCTATCCTGTCACCCACAGAACGATAACTCCTGAGCTTGATTTTGTCCATTATTTGCAAAGACAAGGGCTCACCAGTATTCAAAGGGAACAGGAGGTAGCCTCTGCCACCAGTTGTAGTAGGGTTGCTTTAGAAAATCAAAAGTGGAGAGAAGAGGATGATGATTTAGTGATAATACGTCTTGGTAGGAATAGCCAATTTCAAGGTACTTAAGACCCACTTACTTTTTCTGTGAACAGTACAGGGAATACTTCTTTTTGATTTTACTAGGATTGTAGTTGTAGATATAATGTGATAATTGAAGGGAATTTGGTTACTTAGAAATTCACATAATCCTTATGACAATATTAATGGTACAATGCATTCAATGAGTGACTTAAAGGTTATCTGCAATGCCTTTAGCCTACATCTTGCAGGGAATTCTTCCTATGCTTGCTTCAGTGCAACAGCATTTCTGGTGTGTAGAATATAAAATAATTTTAATACTCATCTTTCAAAACCAATTGACAGGACAACAGACTGGTTAGAACACATTCAGCAATCTGCTATTTTTGCTACAAGTGAAGCACCAACAGCCCTCCTGCTGCAAAAGAAACTGCAGAGAGGCAGCTAAGGCTTCAGTGTTAAAACTTGGGTGTTTGATTCCTGTGTCCTGTTTGACCTAGTGTTCTTCTACAAGGAATATAGCTACATGGAGCCAGTTATAGAAACAAGCCTCTGCTTCCTCTTCTAATTCAGTGGACCTAACTGCAAAACAAAACCTTGGTGTACATATACATATATAAAATATTTATATACATAAAATGCATTTGAAAACATGCCATATCTGCTCACCACTTTCAGCTTGCTTAAACTGTATACAAAGATACCATAGGAACATTTCTTAAGAGGTATTATCTTACCAGATTTCTTAATCTGGAATAAATCAAAGTTCTTGGAGGTTTAGGGACTATGTGTCACCAAAATGTTAACTAATAGGACCTAGTTCATAACTAGGTGGCTAGAGCTGCTCACATACTCCAGTTCTCTTACAGCAGCTGTCATAAAAAGATTAATATTAGTCTTCAAAGACCTGATGTGAAACGTACCATCTGCTTCTGTTTTCTGAACAGGTAGTTAAATTATACCAAATTGTCACAAATGAGGTCATGGACTTCACTCATAAGAGAGAAGCATCAATGTTAAATGGTGAGTGTGGTTTCACAGGATTCAGTGGCAAGGTACGCTTGATTATCTACTGCATAGAGGACAGGGTCACACAAAACTGTCAGGGAGGCTCTTGCATTGGGTCATGAGGGTCAGAAAAGACCCCTTTGCTTTCTAAACTCCTCAAAGAGGAGTCTAGGTGCAGCTACATCCAGACTTACTCTCAGGTTTATATCTGAAGGGTATATATGTGCAACCAACCCTTTATATCACTTAGCTATGATTTCAAAGTTTAGCATGCTGTTAATCACTTACCAAGAATCTGTTGAGCCAAGGAACCTCTCAACCTTGAGAAGTAACCTTGAGATGTGTCCCTACTCCAGGGGAGATCCTGGCGTGGAGCCCACTGCATGCAGGAGAGCTCCACAGGCTCTGGGCTGGCCACTATTTATAAAGTATGATGATTGACTTATAGCCATACCTGCATACCAGCAAGACCTCTGGGCACCATTCCAGGCAGTCCTTGACTACCATATTGACATCCATCCCTGAAGTCCAGAGTAAGCTGGATGCAGCCATCACAAGCTGCACTGGTGGTTATGGTCTGGGGGGAAGCATACCATGACACAAAGGGAGATTCTGGGGTTTTGTAAAGGGAATTTTGCCAGTCCATGTGGAAAAATAAATGCACCTGTTCATTTTCTCCTCACTCGGAACCGAAGGATTACTGTCTGGCAGTGAAGCAGTACTGCTTCTGTGGTAGGTCTGATTTTGCACCAAGGAAGTGGTCCTTCTGAGCTGCCTCTCGGTTACAAAGTACATTGAAAATCAGTTTGATGTCAAGCCACACAAGGCCAAGCATTCTCATCTGGCTGCACTCAGACCTGCAGCAGTTTTCCTGAACGAGGCAAGACTTTGTTCAATCCCCTGTTACAGCTCAAACCTTAGATAAATTTTCTCCAGGGGACTCTCCTACAAGAGTTTAGTTGGGTCTGTTATGGTTGGGTATTCTGTGTGCTTGGTTATATATTCTGCTGAAATCAGCGAACACTTTAGGATGTCATTGATGCCAAAGAAATTGGCCCCTGGCTGCTTAGAGTATTCTGAAACCTGAAAGGTCCCTCCCTGATGCTGACACAAGCTTTTGTGCTCAGCTGGAGGAGTTCAAGCCAACCTGTCTTTCCTCCCCCACCAAGTGTCTGGCATCACTAGTCAGTTTATCTTACATCAATGGATTAACTCTCAAATAACTAGGACATTTTTCACTGACTAAACCGAACTACATTCACGCAGTAACATGCTGTGCTGTAGTTCAGCATTTTTATCCTTACAGTTTCAAGTCAGGGTGAACAATCTAATTTAATGCAGTTGTCTGTTTCCAGCTGAGTACTTTAGAATCTTAATATTGTATGAAAATTGTTATCACATAGACTTAGAAGTATCTTGGAATTATTCTGGAAGCTAACCTGGACAACTGGTGTCAGCCTGGGCAGTTTCTTCTATGTAGGTAACCATTACTTTAAAATCTATTTTCTCAAGATGATTTCTCAATGTTTTCTCAAAACATTTATATTTACAGGAACAAAAGTTGGCTTCCTAATCTGCAGTACACTCATTTTCAGCCTGAGGCTTGTTTAGACCTGTGTGTTTAAAGAAAAAATAATGTAGCAAGGGCTGCCAAGAAATTTTGGATAAGAAGTTGACATAACTATGTGATTATAACAATGCACAAGTGATATCTGGAATGCAAGCCATTAAATAATAAAATGTTTTAAATGATGCTGTTTATACATACTTTGATTGTTATACTCTCTCTAAATGAGCCAGATGCTCTGAAATCAAGAACTTCAGGATCCTCAGCCAAAAATCAGAATTAAAGACTTTCTCTGTGTATTTTTAACAAACTTTTAGGTCTGTGGAACAAAGTGGAGCTACAGCTTCCCTGTAGGAAAGATGAATCCTAATGTTATCAATGGCCACCTCATAGATGTAGGAGGGTGTTTTGGATACTTGTGTGATAGTACCCCAAAAATGATCTTTGAAAAATACACTCTGCAGTAATGTGCAGGTTCTTCTGCTGCATGTACACCATAAAAACTTGCCAGGTGGCAGAAACGATTGCAGCTGAGTGAGATGCTTTGGAAGCCCTGAAACAAATATTTATTTCTAGTTTTAATTCAGCTCATTTCCATTCAAGACTCAAAGAAACCCCAAAACATTTACAGTTGCTGGTATGCCACACAAAATAATACATCATTCAGTTGCAGGTAACTCCATCTCATTTCTCACCTGTTGCATGAGCAGCAGGAGCATATACGCATATATCAAAGTGTTATGAAGAGTCCAAAGGACAAGATTTGAAGACTGTTGTGCAGCCACCTATAAGGTTGAATGGATGAACTATCCTTTTTTAGTGTCACTGAAGCTTGCCACCAGCTCAAGCAGCCCTTTGAGGATGCAGCATCCATGCTGTCAACTTCTTTGTTGCATCTGTGATGCAGCACTTGAACTTCTGCTCAAGCAGAGCCTAAAGGAGGGCCACAGAGATGCTGCTTGGGCTGGAGCACCTCCATATGGGACAGGCTGAGAGAGTTGGGAGAAGCCTGGAGAAGGCTCTTGGGAGACCTTAGAGCAGCTTCCAATAAGGAAGCTGGAGAGGGGCTTTTGACAAGGGCAGGTCGGGACAGGACAAGGGGGAATGGCTTTAAACTGACAGAGGGGAGACTGAGATGGGATCTGAGGAAAAAGTTCTTCCCTGTGAGGGTGGTGAGGCCCTGGCACAGGGCCAGAGAAGCCAGAGAAGCTGTGGCTGCCCCATCCCTGGCAGTGTTCAAGGCCAGGTTGGACA